>JAJSRW010000404.1:0-24870 GCA_022414725.1 Microglena sp. YARC | reverse complement strand
CCAAGAGAGAGCATGCTTCAAAGTCTCACTTGACGCCGCGAGGTGTGCTATGAGACTCTCCCGCTGATGTTTTAAACAAAAAGCAAGACACACCACAAAGCAAAAAAACCCATTACATCCGATCAGGGGTGTGTCGAGGACGAAACAAACCAAACTCCAAGCCACCGTTTTGGTGCGTAGGTATTAAAGCCCTTAGAGAGCGTGCGGACCCAGATCTCAACACTTACAGTGGCGGAGGTAAGAAGCTAACAAATGAGAGTCACAGAGAAGAAAAAAGGGATGATAAATTACGGTGCCTACAACCACTAACAGTCCAGGGCTTTCCTGTCTTGCTCTCGTTGGTACAAGTAGTAAAGATAGTTGGCTAGGTTGCTCCAAAAAAGACTTAGTGGCCATTTTTCCGATTCATAAGGTTCTGAATGTGGAATCGGGTTAGAATTCCACATTCCATACGGTTAAGTTGGTATCCGTCATGGACACGGGCCTATACGGGTCATATCTGTGAAACAGCTTCTGGTAGCGGAGGCGAATATTCATCTTATAGCCCAAAACGGGCACTCAACACTATATGCATCTTCATCCTCAGGTTTTTTTGGAACCCACACATTTGACAGTGTCTCACTTGAGCGACGGGATGTGTGCTCTATCCACACCCTCATTTCTTTCTGTGTTCAGCCAATGGGAACCCATTCTAAACTGTGCCTATAGAAAAGAATCTGATCCTGCTTAATGTAAGGCGGATGTAAGGGAATCAAGCCATTCTCATCATTGCTGTTGGTGCGAACCATTTTTGGTACCGGAGGGCCCCCGTTTTTAAAGCCAACCCTTCTCTCATCAGGGATGTCTCTAATGCCTTGTGTCTTAAACTTGTCCGGTACTTAAACCTCCATGAACTCAAAAACTTCAGACATAATACCTTCGCATCGACAGCCTCCAAATTGTTGATGTTTTTACTGGATCCTAGCTTGTGGAGAGCACAACGCAAGTCATGAACCCAGCCAGTGTTGGAGTCAAAAGATTCCTCAAGAGCCATTCTAATGAGATCCTCAGGTTCTTTATGTATGGTCTTGTTCCAGAAGCGCAAAGCTTGTTTAAGCCAAGCAAAACACAACGGGGTTCTACCCAGCTCTTCCATGATAATATTAGATGTAGTAGATTGTTTGTCTCATGTGCCGAGTTTACCAAAGGGGTTCCGGAAAGAAGCATTACCCTGCATCAACGGGCTTTAAGGATCGCCTCGTACACACGCTGTACTACGCCGCCGTTCGATGCAGTCTGCACGAAGTTGTGTGCCTCGTCAATCGCGATCATTGCATCGTCGAATATGGGGGGGTGCTCACGAAGGAGCTTGTCCACGGAAGTGTCGGAGAGACCGTTGTACCTGATGTACCTGATGTTGAGGGACTCTCCTCCACACGGTTCCACTTCAGCTTTGAAGTTAGCCTCAAGGGATGCAGGCAGAAGGACCACCATCTTCTTGGTAGTGGCTTCTTGAGCGCCGCTGCTTAGATGGCGGCGCACGTTTTGCACTACCGAGACCGTGGTACAAGATCAGACCTCGGTATGCGTATCCCTTTCCTAGGAACGTGCGCACAAAGGCTTGATGAGGTTTCAATTTCCGATTCCCAGTTTCCAGATGCATGTTCAGATTATTCAAATGCATGCGAGAACGGATGATAGAGTCGAATCTGTCGGAACTAAGAAGAGGCCATCCACGTTCTTCAATAATGTTCGTAGTTTCAGTAGTAGGTGCATTTTGTTTTGCAAGATGTTTCACCTTGTTATTTTCACGGGAAATGTGTATGCGACTCATTAACACGTCCATTTTAGACATTCTCTACAAAATTCAATCAGGCCCTGAAGAAAACGAGTATAAAAATGGTGCGTATAAAAAATCGAAGAGATAGGAGTGTCATCATGGTGTCACTTTCTCTATCAGCAATTGAGAGCGATGGAGTATTGGTTGTGGCTTCTGCAGGGTTTCGAGAGCCTCCATTAGTCCTTGCTGAACGCACTAAACTTCTTGCACAGGAGATATCGAGGTGTCCTGTTGGGAGCAGTGTTCTGAGGAGGGGAGGACCCAAGCGCGATTCTACCACCATAAGTATTCCAGAAGAGCTTGTCGAAGAGACGCGGAGAAAGGCGTGGGCTAAGATCTCGTCTGTAGAGTATCTTACATAAACTTTTTTTCAATGCAACAAGGTTTTCTCATTTTCTCTTGTAAAAATGTAAAAAAAACCGACTACATGATTGATTCTTCTTTCAGAGCAGCAATTCACATGATGAGAAACGAGACAATGGGACAAGGAATGGGGAACTTCAATTGTTACACTCAGACCGGTCAATAATGTTAAACTATATTGAATCAATTCCAATTCTCAATGTACAACTTTGACAGACGGTCGATTGTTGTACACATGTACACATGTACACATTGCTGCAAAGTTTGATGAGAGTGGCTATACTTGCGAATGTAAGCCACATGACAGTCTCGAGGTGGATCTAAACCCCACTAAAAAAATGTACAAACGGAATAAACCTACAAAATCGGATGTGATAATTCCCTTGTCCGAGTGTAAAAAAATGCCATGAAGGCGGCGGCGCTACATTGTACATGCCATGCCATGAAGGCGGTGGCGCTACACTGTACATGCCATGCCATGAAGGCGGTGGCGCTACACTGTACAGGCCATGGAGGAGGCGGTGGCGCTACACTGTACATGCCATGCCATGAAGGCGGTGGCGCTACACTGTACAGGCCATGGAGGAGGCGGTGGCGCTACACTGTACATGCCATGCCATGAAGGCGGTGGCGCTACACTGTACAGGCCATGGAGGAGGCGGTGGCGCTACACTGTACATGCCATGCCATGAAGGCGATGGCGCTACACTGTACATGCCATGAAGGATGCGGCGCTACACTGTACATGACATGAAGGCGGCGCTACACTGTATGCCGTGTGAAGGCGCCTCCTGGTGGGTAATTCGGTGACCACATGCGATGGAGGGGTCTTAACGGTGGGGGAATATATTGAGTGCTGTAAACAGCCACCAAAGTCGAAGTATTAAGCGAGAACATCATGCGCTTGCGATGGTGGGTGATTTGATCTTGATCAAGAACTTCACTCTTGTGCATGTCGCAAAGGGATTTTGCAGCAGAACGCATATCATTTACGCTGCGCTTCATCGATACAGTTTGGCGAATTGAGTACCTCTTGATACCCATGGTTACAGTAAAACGTGTTGTGTCCGGGAATGTCACAAATTATTTATATAGACTTTACTTTGAACGTACCGCAGTTGAACACTGTACCGCCTTTTTTTTATGATGCTCTGCACGGGGGGTATGAAGGGGGGATCGCGACCCCGCGGAGCGGGGTAGTGGAATTGAGCTGCCGACTTGCGTCGTGCATCGGACACGCTGGGGTGTGCTGGAGGTCATGCATCTTGCGTGCATGGGGAGTGCATGAGTAATAAGATGGTGTTTGACGCATGGAGGGTGGGTGTTGTGAAGAGCTTCCGCATCCTCTAACATGTCGATGAGGCGTCTGTATTCTCGGCTGATGATTTATCGGAGCGGAGCCCCTTTCACCTCCCAAAATATATGTATGTTGTAAATCTCTGTGAAATCGAGTGTATTTTGAGCATAAAAACATGGGGAATTAAATTGAATGAAAGTAAATTCACTGTACACTACATGCAAATGTCAAGTTCCGGTAGTAGTGTCAAGGTCCTGATCATCGATACGTCTACGAATGATGATCTTTTCTTCAACCTCGAAGAATGGCTAGTTTTGCAACCACGCCCAAGAGACCAAGCAATACAAACCTTACTTGTCCACGGCTTACACGCTGCAAGAACTATCTTACCAGCATCACCTACTCTCGCGACTTTAAACAAGGAACTCTCTGCGGTAGCATATTCTTTGAAGTTGGAAAAGGTAAGGTTAGCCTATGCTTTGGATTTGGAAAAGGTAAGGTTAGCCGATGCTTTGGAGTTGGAAAAGGTAAGGTTAGCCGATTCTTTGAAGTTGGAAAAGGCAAGGTTAGACGATGATCTTCAGCTTGAAAAGGCAAGGTTAGCCGATGATCTTCAGCTTGAAAAGGCATGGTTCGCAGATGCTCTTGAGAAGGAACGAAGAGATTCTGTGGTTGCTGTGCAGAGGGAGCGTTCTGAATTATCCAGTGTGTTGGAGATGCGCGTGCGTGCAGGAATTGCAGAGGGATGCGCGGAAAAACGCGTGCAGTTGCAAAATGTAGAGGCGAATCTTGCTTCCTTGCGTGACCGGGAAATCGAAAAGGAGGTTGCGCGAAAGACTGACGACACAAAGGCGTTGAGGATGCAGCTAGCGGATCTCGAGAGAGAGATGGATATCCTGCGTCGCTCGAACAGTGCACGGGGAGCTGTAGGCGAGGAGCGTATTGCGAGTTTCCTTAGACGAGAGTGGCCTACGTCGGAGGTGCGCGACATGTCTAAATCTCCCCACACGTGTGATATATGGTGGTTCGCGAGTCCTTCATCTTTCATCGCGGTGGAGGTAAAGAATAAAGGTGTTGTCACACGTTCGGACGTAGAGCGTTTTGAGTCTGATGTGGCTACCATATCAGAGCGAAATGGTCGCGCTTTCATAGGGGGTGTGTTCGTGAGTTGTTGATCAGAGAACATCCCTGACAAGGGGCCTCTCAAACTCGTGATGATGCCGGGGCGGGGAGGCGTATCAATACCGATTATTTTTGCAGGATTCACTGATTGCAAGGATGAGGATTTGGTGTGGCTCAAAGGAGTCCTTCATGTTTTCATGACGGTGGCGCAATATGAACAAAACAAAGATTCATCCACGAGTAGTATTTCAGACGTTGAAGATCGCAACAAAATCAAACGACAAGTGGTGTTTGCAAAGCTATCGCAACTGGTAGAGCATGTCGGTCGTATTCGATCTATTGTGCACAACGTGCGTACTACCCACCTCGCAGCGGCACTCATCTTACGTCGAAGGCAGATGATGAGTTGCGTGAGCTGTTCTCAAACCTAACCGACGTGTGCAGGGAGATGGACGACGATATTGGCGCGAATGAATCTCCCATGTCTGCAGAAGTTCATGTGAACGAGGGACATGTTTGTGAGGGGTGTGGGCGCTTTTTCAGTTCTTCGCGTGGTGTATCCTTACACAAACGAACATGTGCGCAAAAACTTAAGTAGTTTTAAAATTTCTGATTATCCCAACGACTATAATTATCGTTAAAACATCAATAATCTCGATTCCCAAATACTGGTATTTTTTTGAAACGAGAACCAATATATCGATTACAGATTTAATATATGCGTCTTTGTTTTCAAGTTCGGGTGGCACACTAATGTTAGATACATTTGTATAAAATACGAAGATAGAAGTCATTGTATTTTTTGTGACGTGATATTTCTTATTCTTTAATACATGTTTGCTGTAATGCCTACATTTACTGAAAAAAATTTGGAAACAGAAACATTTATTAGACAATGTCCTCGATATGAGCATGAATAACACAAGATATTCAAGTTTTAATTGATAGAGAAAAAATGTACAGGGTGGTGGCGACAACCATTATGTACACACGAGCATGAGGCTGCTTGAAGTCATAGTGAAGATTGCATTCATAACTAATATACTGGGTGCACACAATATTTTTTCAGTGTATAGTTATAATTCCCCTCAATTGTGTGTGTGTCTTGTATCAGATAAAACATTGATGAAATAGGTCCAACGTTGGTGTTTTTGACGTTCCTGAGATCGCGCGCACCTCCTTGATGGGTGTGTGGCTATCGTTTCGCGATTCTTTTCGGGTTTCAATACATGAACATGAAGGTATTCGTAGTTCTCATATTGTTCCTGGGAATGGCGCTCATCATCCACGGAATTTACGAAGAGAAGTTCCTAGAAATGAACAAGAACGTCAGGGTAGAATATAGATTCCTCCCAAGGACATTGTACGAAGAGCAATTGAGCAAGCAAGACCCAGCTCTCACGGCGAAGTTTAAGAATATGTTCCAGGAAGACTCTCCGTGGAAGTAACTGTTTTTATGTTTCAGGCGGATCTCGAATCCGCAACCTCCATTTCATAAGAATGGCGCTCTAACCAATTAAGCTACTGAAACTGCAAAGGTTGGTTTCACATGCAGTGCAAAATAACGTGAAGTGAAACCAACCTCTACAATAATAGGTAACTAAAATATTTTGATAATTTGAACGCGCCAATACAAGAAGACGGTTGTGAAGAACGTCAAGTTCCACAAAGTACTGCATTGTCGTGTATCAAATGCGCGCTGTGGTGCAACCAGGAACCGAGACGTGGACGCTGCCAAGAACATTCTTTTGCTCCTGACGACGTCCATTGGGTTCAAGGCGTCCCATATTTTGTGTCTGTAAGGTGATTTGACCATTACATTAACAAGTGTTGCTAAAGTGCACAACCATGAATCACGCACACGCACACACACACACACACAGTTCACTCGACTCCGACTGTAAATGATACGGTCAGGTCACATCTCAATGTGGTGTCGTGTCGTCGGTATATCAGCGATTGCCCCCGAAGCATTGAATATTTCATTGACTCGCGCTCGAATTCTTTGTGTCACACGGAACTATGTTAGCATTGTACCGGTAGCAGTGCTGGTTGTAACGGTATATGTTCTTCTCAACCTCCTGAACGTTCGGTGATTTTATCACGATACAACGGTCCCCCTTGCAACTTTGTCTGAACAGTGCAGCCAACCCTAGACCGAATATGATAGAAATGATTGTTGACCCCGTCTTTGTATCGAATGCTTTGGTAATCATGACACTGCGTACATCGTACTGTCATGTTCCATATTTTTTTGAGACAAATGTTCTCAGAAAGGAACCGACCCACTCGTATCAGCGAACTTCATCATTTTATCAAGAACGGACTTGCAACAACCACCTCCATCATTGGCTAAAAAACTAATTCGATCATCAGCAGCCTCAAAGATAGTAGAGTCAACAACAGGTTTAGGTAAATTATAGGCATCAATATCGTGTGTCGTAGATGTTACTGCAGATCCATCGTCACCGATTCTTTGTCGATACACCATTAACCCGTACGTCAGTCCCGCGGAAAGGATGAATATTGCAATAGTACTAAGTACTATTGAAGCTCTTCCGAACGCGTGTTTTTTTGTCCCACCGTTAACGTTATAAGTGTTGTTCGACCCCGAATGGCTAGTGGCGGTATTATGCTGAAGATTGATGTCATCCCAAGTGTTAGACACTTTTGCCATAGAATTGCTAGTAGTGACGAGCGCCAACAAGACCGCAGTCATGGCTCCTACAACCAAAGGGGCAATCACGTTTTGCCGCGCCAAATTCACAAATCATCATTTACGGAGTACAGATTGAATACTTACACGAAACTTTTTTTTTGTTTGCATTGAAGCGTGCAACCATTGTTATCGTCGCTTTCGTTTGAAAAAATGTGTTACATGGTACAGTATCGTGTTCAGGCATTTTTCCATCAGGGACATGAGTAACCAACGCAGAAAGAGAGGAGCTGTCACTGGCACTGGGCCATCCGCTCCAGGGCCAGCAACACCATCATCTCCAGTGCCAGAAGTGGCAGCGACATCATCCGATCCGGACCCTGCTGGCCCTGGAGAGGATGGTGTCGCTGTCACTTCTGGCACTGGAGATGATGGTGTCGCTGTCACTTCTGGCCCTGGAGATGATGGTGTCGCTGTCACTTCTGGCCCTGGAGATGATGGTGTCGCTGTCACTTCTGGCACTGGAGATGATGGTGTCGCTATCACTTCTGGCCCTGGAGATGATGGTGTCGCTGTCACTTCTGGCACTGGAGATGATGGTGTCGCTGTCACTTCTGGCACTGGAGATGATGGTGTCGCTGTCACTTCTGGCACTGGAGATGATGGTGTCGCTGTCACTTCTGGCCCTGGATCGGATGTTGACATTGTCACTGGAGCAGATGGTGGCGTTACCAGAACTTTGTTTGACCATTCCGTTGTCACTGAACCTGGAGGTGACCCTAGACTTGGCCCAGGCGAAGCTGTTGTTTCGAACACGACTGATGCTTCTACATCTACCTCTAACGATGATCATTCCGATCTTCAGAATCGAAAAAGTCAGCAACACCCGTCATCGAGTGGTGGTGTTAACAACATCGAACCGTTTGTTGTTGATAAGATCGACCCTGTAATGATATTGCGTTTTAAGCGCGTGTTGGATTCATACTCACCTAATGATATATTGGGACGTATTGCTTCTCATGATCTGTATAGGGGTACAGGTATAACGGACAATAATATTGAAAGTGTTTCGTCCATCTTGAATGAGGCGAAGTTCTCAATTCCAATATCTGAAGGAACCTTTGATGCTTGGACAACCTTCTTGGATAACATAGGGACACATAAGTTGGGGTACTTTGTAAACTATATTTGGTTCCGGGTGCTGCGAAGACTGATGTTCTACCGGTTGCGGGCGGCAACTGACAACGGCGATCAAAATATAATCGTAGACACAATCAGCAGTATCATCGTATTCCTAGGACATTTCATAGACAAATTCGACACACTAAAACATTCACTAGAACTCGTCAGTAGCATTGATTGGACTACAATCAATACGGACGAAGATTTGATCGCTTTCGTTATTGATAAAGGTGACTTGAAAATCCAGAGATATGACGGTGTATTCAAACAATACCAATCTACGCTGGCATCGTCTGTGTTGTATGATAACCTGCGATTGCAACGAACTCAACTTGAGTCAGACATATCATACTTGCTTGGTGGAGAACAAATATCTTTGCATGCATTCCCCCACCATGCTTTTTCTTCCGAGACGTTCAAATCCCTTGCCATGTCAGTCGAGAATTTTAAGACACTCCCTGAACACGAAAGGTTAGATCGATTCAATGAAATCAAGTACAAATTTCATTACCATTCTCTGCTCGAACTAACCAAGGCTATCACGAGCGTATCCAGCAATATAGAACGCATATTAAGTGTAACCAAAATATTTGGGTATACAGTGATTCCGCTCATTCATAACCTCAAGCTGACTGACGATGGTATCAGAGAGAGAGTAAATGCTATGAATATCAGCGATCCCAATATCATTATTCTCGAAATTGCAAAAACGTTGCGGCCTTTTGTCGATACACCTTTGGATATTTTTGAAGGATTGAAGAAATACACAGTAAACCAAGACAAATTTGATCAGGTGTACAACATGATTATCAACCTTCAACGTTTCGAGAACATCAGTGGAGGCAAGGATGACAAAACCTTCATTCCGTGGTCTTATGATATGTCCAACAACACCATAGTGGTCGAAGGTGGAAAATAACGTATTGTGAAGGAACTTGTCAATAAGGTAACTTTGTCAGTAAGGTTGAGAGAACAAGATGTACTGTCTTCTCAAACTGCACAATATTCAGGAGGTCTCGAAGTTACTACAACAAAAAATGGATTCGGATTAAGCTCCATTGTAAATATCCTTAAAGACAAAGGTGGAGCCGGTGTAGACACTAAAACCCCTGGATCCGATGAAGCCACTGGATCCGATGGAGCCGCTGAAGGAGATGGAGCAGGTGGTGGAGCCGGTGGAGACACTAAAACCCCTGGATCCGATGGAGCCACTGGATCCGATGGAGCCACTGGATCCGATGGAGCCACTAGATCCGATGGAGCTGCTGAAGGAGATGGAGCCCTTGTAGTCGATGAAGCAGGTGGTGAAGCCGTTGTAGACCCTAAAGCCCCTGGAGCTGCTGAAGGAGATGGAGCCCCCTCTGTAGACCCTAAAGCCCCTGGAGCTGCTGAAGGAGATGGAGCCCCCTCTGTAGTCGATGAAAAAAAAAAGTTTGTTTGGAGGCCTTTTTAAAAAGAAAACAGATGAAGAAAAAGAAAAAGATAAACAACAAAAAGAAAAAGATAAAAAATAAAAAGAAGCTAAAAACATAAAAAAAAAAAAAAAAAAAAAAGATGCCAAGAAATATATGAAAAGTGCAGATTTTAAGGAGTTGAGTGACTATACTAGTAACCCTTATAAAGAAAAAGAAGGCGAAAAAACCCCTAAAAAAAGTTTGTTTGGACTATTCAGAAAGGGTCAAAAAGGGAGTGGTCCGTATATTCTTCAACAAGGTGGTGGTGAAGCGTTTTCGAAATTGTTGAAGACCCAACGTGAGAAGGAGCTCAATAAAGTTCGTGACAACTTATCGGTCGCTCGTATGAAACTTCTGCGATCTCTGAAAGACGTTCGCAAGAATTTGATAACGATTTCTTATCCTACGATTGGACTTTACTCAAATATCTTGGAAGATTTTTCTGACTTTCAGCGTATTGTGGAACGCATATTGGACAATTACGTGTGCGTCAATGTTGTGGACGAGGACGATGACGAAGCTGGTCGCTCTGCTTTGAATAGCAAACGTGGGTCGACGCGTCTTTCGTCCAAAGGATTCTTGACAATACTGGCGAATCGTGCATCCATCAGTCAGGTTCACATCATTTACATGATCAAGCTTATACGAACAATAACACAGCTTTTGATATTGTACGTCACTGAATACATATTTGCAGAGCATTACATGCGCAAGGTGCATGTGAACACATTGAAAGACCCCGATGCCCTAGACGATGTGCCTTTGAAACACCCAGAGGCAAGTTTAGTCAGCTTCCTCCTCATTTTCTTGGTACTCGACATTATTATCCAGGTCATCATTTTTGTAGCACTGGTGATTGTCATGTACACATATGCCAAGTCATCAAACACGTTTGTCATTGACAGCGCCTTCATCTCCGACATGATCATCGACTTCGGCATGCAAACGCTTATATTGACAGTTTTAGGGTTTGTCATTGCTAAAATCATGATGAAAAAGAGGTTCTTCGAGTACCCTACACGAGGGATTGCGGTTTCAAAGGCATGTCGGAACATGATGCTGTCCATTGCAGTTGTGACAAAAGCTATCCCATACACCATGCTATTCAAGTAATGGAACCTGTACACTCGACATAATGAGACGTCTCATTGTGTATGATGGCCACACTACCACTACAGTCGGCGGAACAGTAAAATGTGCCGTACACGAAGCGGTTGCATTTTAGAATTCCGTTGACACGCTTACTGTCGGGTACGGTGTGATACAGTCGTCCGGGAACCTCTCCGTTACAGTCGGAGACGCAATTTGTGGGACGCCCTACCGGTGACCCTTGAACCCAATGGGTAGATCAGCTAAAGGCGAGTACATATTTTTGCCCTTTATCTCTGTATTTCAGCATTTAAGCTGGCCCAAAGGATAACAAGGCAAGCTGCTGACAAACCCAGGTGGGTCGGTCGGTTTAGCGCTCACACTCGCCTCGATGGAAACTGTGGTTTTGGGGGGAGGCGAGGGAACACAGAATGCCTCAGGTCGCTCTCTCCCGTCCATCCACGTTGTCAGAAGCAGAAGAAACCTGCTGTGAAGTTATTTTTACGCATTGTGTCGTTTCGTTTTTTTTCGTTGCTCTTGGGCATTTTGCAAATCTTTTTCATACTCATTAGATATTTTTTTCATTTCATTCGCATTTTTGTTCTGGGCATTTTGCACATCTTTTTGCAAATCATACTCCTTAGATATTTGTTTCAGTTCATAATTATTTGTCTGCGCCTGCATTCCATCCTTTTGCAATTTTATTTTTAAAATATTCCTTTGTCGGTTCTGTTGTTGCGCTTTCGTATTCTTCTCTTCTTCTTGTTTCAATTTCAACAATTCTTGTTTTTCCCATACATTCCAATTATTAATCCGTTGTTTTTGTTCAGTTGACCTTTTTTCTCCCTTTATTTTTGTAAAATCAATATTGTTCAATATACCTGTATGGTGTTTTACTTGGCGGTTTGGTGGTGTTTGCCAAGTATTATCGTGATTACGATTACCCCCCACCTGTTTTGTTTTCCCTATGGGGACGTACTTGGTTTTATGTGTTGTCGAATCGCGTTTGGAATAGCATCGAGTTCCCTTTACCAAGTACACGGTTCGTTCGACAGTCCTGCCATTCACAACCACATTCACTTTTTCGCTTGTTTTTTGTCGGGACATCTCTCATGTTGGTGTATACAGTTTTACACATATTTTAAAAGGTTGCAACAGTTGACTCGTTTGCTTTCCGAAAATAAGTAAACCTAACAGTGTATAAGGAATTTGCATGTAATGGACGTTCCTGCCTCCCGGCCGATTTTGACTGGCTGCGAAACATGGTATGGAGCGGAATTGTGATTCCTTGGTGCTGATGTCTCAAGCTAGCGAGTCGTTCAGGAGGCTCTAAATTCTGATTAGAAATTTAAAAAAATCGGCCGGGAGGCAGGAACGCCCATTATGTACTAAATATCAGAATGCCATGTATGGCAACCAACGCTTCTGTAAAATTGGCAAGGCCTCCGATGTCCTTGGTGTCTCCAGGACCGTCCTCCGTCGATGGGCGGATAATGGCACGATCAGAACGATCCGGACTCCAGGCAACCAACGTCTCTTTGACCCAAGCAGCATCCAAGGCTACCTCATCGAGCAGGAAAAAAAACCCAGCAGTCGTCAAGTCATTCTCTACGCACGTGTGTCCTCACACAAAAAACAACCCGACCTGCTCAGACAGCAATTGTTCTTGCAAACCCATATTTCTGACAAACATTCCGGATGCGAGCAAGTCATTGAAGTCAAGGACGTCGGATCAGGGCTCAACTTCAAGCGCCCAGGACTTTTACGAGTATTGGGACTCGTCACGGCAGGACTTGTATCGTCAATTGTTGTGGCTTCCAAAGACAGGCTCGCAAGGTTTGGTTTCGAGCTCATTGAATGGATTTGCTCGCAGCACTCCTGCTCGATCATCGTTCTCGATCACCAAGATGGAGCCCCTGAAGACGAGCTTGGAAAAGACCTCATGTCCATCGTTCAAGTATATTGTTGCCGATGGAACGGTCGAAGACGCTACAAAGTCAAATGCCAAACCCAAGTTGAGGACCTTAAAGCTGAAGCTGAACCCAACCAAGGCTCAGAAATCGATGCTGGCAGAGTTTGCAGGGTGCAGCCGGTTCATGTACAACAAGGCGGTGGCAGCACGGTTGGGCGTCGGAAGCACTCACAAGTCTGTCTTCCGAATTCGAGACAGGTATGTGACGAACAAGGTGAGGGGGGAGGGGAAGATGCCAAACCCGTACTTCAAGAATCGCCAATGGTTGCTTCAGTGCCCCAAAAGCGTACGCCAAAGTGCAATCAAGGCTGCCTTGGCAAACATCAAGGCTTGCTTTTCGAATCTGAAAGCAGGTAACATCAAGCAGTTTTCAGCTCCGTTCAGACGGAAGAAGACAGAGCTTGAGAGGGGTTGGGTCATTGAGATGGATCAGAAGAACGTTTCCAAGGATGGCGACAAACTCTTCATCTTCAAAGACATATTGGGCAACATGCGCTACTTTGGTAGCAAACAACTCCATAAGTTGATGCCTGAGGAAAACCCGACCCACGATCCAAAGGTCCAAAATCCCGCTTCGGCGAATATTTCCTCGTCTTGTCTGTCGCTGCCAGGGACAGGAGGGCAGATCGGAAGCCTGTCCATCCAGACAAGGTTGCAACTGCATCCATCGACCCAGGCGTCCGCAAAACAATGGTCACGTACTCACCAGAGAATGAGGAATCCTTCATGCTTGGTCAGGGACAGGCATCCGACCTTGTCAACTCCTGCTGGTTCATGACAAGCTGCAGTCAAGGTTGGATACTGAGAAAACCTTACGATCAAAAGAGAGGATGAAGATAAAAATGCAGATGATTCGCATTCGGAAGAGAATTTTTAACCTCAAGAAAGAGTTTAGGGACCAGACAACAAATTTCTTGGCCGCTCGCTACGATGTGTTGTTGGTACCTCAATTGGAGACGGCGAAGATGACAATCAGTGCTGAACGGGAGCTGACAACCAAGGTTGCCCGTCAGATGCTGACTTTGAGCCACTCTGTGCTGTTCAATCGGCTGAAGGAGAAGTGTGAAGAGTACGGGACAGTGTTCTTGCATGTGCTTGAGCATTACACAAGTCAGACATGCCCTATGTGCGGTTTCTTAAACAAGTGTGGAGAGACATACACCTGCAAGAACTGTAAATTCACCTGCGACAGAGACATTGTGGGGGCAGCTGGCATCTTCCTGAAGGCAGTTCGAACAGAAAATCCCTGTTCGTAAAGGACAGCATCCCCGGGGAGTTGACCCCTATGATACCCCTATGGAGAATTCATTGTCTTTCTTACTACATGTCCCCCGGACCCCCGGATGTGTAATAAGAAATTCATAGGTTCGAGGATATACGGGTAGCTTAAATTCAACGGTTACGCAAATTGGTGTCCCTACACTCAGACAAGGGAATAATGTTACATATCCCCTAGCCCCCAAAAGTCCACTTGTATGTGTTTTGTCTTTTCACTACGCTTGACACTGCGTTCCGAAAATTACAAGATCCTTGATCACAATTGCAAGAAAGTCGACTTTGTACAGTTTGTATCTGAGTTACATGTACAGCGGGGTACAGTCGCTGTCCTTGACAATATCCAGTTCCATCATTCAAAGGAGACGATTTCTATGTTCGATTCTGTAGGAATACGACCACTCTTTATACCTCCTTACAGTCCAGAGTTTAACGCTATTGAGAATGTCTTTAGTTTGCTCAAGCAAAAATATCGCTGCATGTGCCCAATAATTCCAGATGTAGCAGATATATTTGATTACAGTAACGCTTTGAAAAGGATTATTGATGCGCATGATGTTAGCCATCAGTTTGACTTTTCAGGGTACTTTGAACATGTAAATTCAGTGTCTTTAGATGCCTTGAATTTTTTGTGTCAATCACCTGAAGACAGTATCTGTATTGACAAGATCGGTTACAAATCTTGAATTGGTCAACTTTTCAGAATCCCCAAAATATAAGGTGTCCCAATATCAAATGTCCCTAGCTCTATGAGGGGTCTACACCCATCTTGAGCACGATGGCGCGCAAGAAAGACGTGATTGTCTTCATCTCCTGAAACAGGTTGTTATCGGATCCAACATGAGCGGATGTAACTGCGCTTGTACTTATGCCAACATCGATGCACGAATACTTGGAAGAATGATGGGACATGCTGTCATCATCGTGTTCGTACTTGTCCACGACCACCGCGTTCTTCTCTTGGACGACCTCCGAGTTCTTCTCTTGGACGACCTCCGAGCTCTTCTCTTGGACGACCTCCGAGTTCTTCTCTTGGAAGACCGCCGCATTATTCTTCTTTGGGGGGGGGGCGGCATCTTCACGGGTGGGCGAATGGGTGTCACGATGTTCTTTTCGTTGTATGGTGGGATGTTCGATTCGAAGTCCTCCATGTCTTTCATGTTGCGTGGGGTCTCAAACTCGTCGTCATCAAAGTCCGAGATACCCTTGGTGAGCCAGGCGCACGGGTTGGCGATCGGGGGTGCGGCGAAGAAGCCTTGACGCTGCAGTCCTCGGATAACACACACAATGCGTTTGAACACTGTTCGCATCTGGATCTCCGTTCTGCGGATCCACTTGACCTTGTACTTCTCATCAAAAAAGTCGGATGGCCTCAATCCTCGGGTGGCCGCAGGTTCCGTCAGCATATCCAGACGCATGACACTGCTCATGTAGTATCCGTACTCGTCCATGCGTTTACGCCAGATGATACATGCAGAAATGGCCATTGTGAAATTCGAGATCGTACAAATCTTGTGATCAAACCGATGTTCGTTTACGACTCAATAAACATAAACTCTTATTCCTTTACACCGTTAAATTTTAGCTTTTTTGACAAATCAAATCAATCTTCGCAACAGAACAACGCGCTCGCGTCCGCGTACACGCGCTTGAGACTTCCCGGACTCGTTCGTGTGATCATGATCACGTCGCTATCCGAGTACCAAACCTGCAGGTGATCCTTTGACACCGGTATATTCATGCATTCAGGAGGTGTCCATTTTACAAGTTGTTTTCGGGTTGTCATGAAATGTGTTGATCCGACCGAAAGAAGAAATGGGTAAGATGCGATGATGCACACGTTTCCTGTATGAATGTTTTTTTTATGTTCTTCGTCATCCACAAGGGATGGTCTTGACATGTCGCGCTTTAAAATCACATTATACATTTGTCCTCAACTAATTTTGGGACACTCTGTACACAATTGTTTCAAACATCTGTGTTTTTTTGTATCAGTACGCAAAACAACCAACACGAACAAGCAATGTAATTTATTGCGATCATTGGGATTATTGTGTTGGTGTGCTTCCTCGTGCTATTGACATTCTATTGCGATATTTCCCAGGTTCGAATGTGAAGCTGAGTTTCTGTAAATAAAAAAGTTCGTTCAAAAACACCTCATTTAATTGTTCCAAAATCTTAATAATGTGTGTATCACAATCACAATGCAGCCCCACAACAACGCAACATCGAACGTCTTCGACAAAGTCGGCTATACCAAGTCTCTTGCGACCAAGTCTCTTGCGACCAAGTCTCTCGCCAAGGTTGTGCTTCTCACTAAAGATGAAAGCTTCTTGATAGAGGACTTTATCACGTACTACGGCGAGTTGTTCGGGTACGAAAACGTGATCGTGGTAGACAACGGGAGCACGTGCCAGTCTGTTCTGGATGTGTGCGAGTGGTACTCTTCAAACCGAGGTGTCCAGATCAAACTTGATAAGGGAGACTTCAGATCTGCCAATGTGTTCATGAGCGAGCACATGCGAGAGGTCGTACCGTCGTGCGAGTGGATCCTCCCTCTAGAGACCGACGAGTTCGTGTTCAGCATGAGGTCCTACAACGACCCCCTCTTCAGACTGAGGCCGGTCGACGTTCGCGCGTACCTTGAGTCTCTCCCGGAAGACGTCTCCATCGTCAACTACGGGTCCGTTCTGGGATCCTCTGTCGACCCAAATGACGATACCTACGACCTATCCCGAGGCATGTACCCGCGCCCTACGACCAACATTACGCGGTTCAAGAACCAGAACTGGGACAAAACTCATCGTGCGCGCTTCGGAGTTGCTTTCACATGAAGATGTGGTGCCACCAGGCCACAGTGAAGACGGGATGCAAGGTGCGGTCCCATTTCCTAGGACTCCTTCACTTCCACGAGACCGGTTTCCGTCGCAAGGTCGAGAGCGCAGTCCGCGTCCTTCGAACCTTCCCGTATATCGTCAACATCCGCGACATCAACGAAGAACAGAGCATCGAGGAAGTGCGTCGCAATCACACCGAGTGCCAGAAGTACATAGAGCTCGGGGTCTTGTGTGGACATAAGATAGAGTACTACGACATATTCCTCCGCCGCCTTCTTGCGCTTAGGGCGTTCAGAGACGTGCTTGGGCAAAACCCAGTTGACCCTGACGAGTTCAATCAAGTCGCCGACAATCCCGACCCCGAGTCTGCTGTACTACGCAAGAGATTGAACATGAATCCCACCATGAACTCTAACCTTGATAGGGTCATTGTGGATTGGTTGTGGGAAGCACTGCTCTACAACGACTTCCCCAGCAAGCACTCTATTGCGAGCGAGGGAGGCGAATCCGTATACTACGAAAACTACTAGGTGGCAAACTTCTTCAAACACGTAGAGCGGAAGAGAAGTGTTGTTTTTGAGCCACAAAGTGAAGCATCATACCAACAATCCTTACCGCCGAGTTTCGAAGAGGCGATGCGATCTCACAAGTCACTTAAAAGCTCGGTTCACGCCTACGCCCCCCTATACTCTTTCTTGTTTGACCCTTTTCGCGAGAACGACTCCCTTGAAGCGATTCTCGAAATCGGCGTGCAGCAGGCGGGGGCGTTCGCAAATGCATTGTCCTCGTTCTTCCCGGATGCCGCGGTCGTCGGCAGTGTGGGGCCTACCGACCAGCCTATCGAGAAGGGTCCCGACAGCTCCATGATAACGTATGTGCATGGCGAGGGATCGTCGAACGAGTTCGCGCAGCAATTGGACCTGCAATTTGACCTAATCGTGCACACCACCTCTGCGTCCAAGGTGGGTGCGCTGCAAGCGTTCGCGCCGTATCTGAAACCTGGGGGGCTCTTCGTGATAGAGTCCGCGATTGTCGGATCCGCCCACCAGGATATTCCGTCTCTCGTGTCCGAGATGGATGCAATCGCTACCGCTAGCGGTCTCTCTACCCACAAGTGGTATGACCTTAGAAACGTCAAGGGGGTGCCTGAGGATGTCGTTGCGGTCTTCCAACGCCCCTTGTTGCCATGATGCATTCAAGAAAATTTCTTACAATTTTTGATATCCGGATCAAGAAATTACAACAACCTGCAGATGCCCCTGTATTTTAAAAATATAATACAGTATATTTAATAAAACAAAAACTGTAAACAGATGCCTCCCAAAGCGTCTCGACTCCGATCCTCATACTCCAGTGCCACCCCATCTTCACCCTCTTCTTGTTCCAATGGAGATGGGCAGCGTATCATTATGTTTGTCATGATCTCCATCGCAGCCATCCTGTTCCTCTTTGTGCTTATGTCCATGGTCAGGACCCAGCGAGAAGCCATGGAATACGTGGTGGAGAGCAGCAATGAAGAGGGATTTGAGGGGAAGGAGGATAGTGGCACAAAGGCGTCCAGTGGCGCTACAAAGGATCCCATTAAGAAGAAGCCGATCGCCGCAACACTTGTCTACCTCCATATGGACGGGTGCGGATGGTGCGAGCGATTTATGCCGATGTGGGAAGAAATGAAAACCAAGCACGGTAAGGGTCATGGGGGTGTCTTGACCATGCTCAAGTACAAACGCAGCGACCCCGCTGCTAAGAAGTACCTCAATCATGCAACCGGATTCCCCACGATACTGCTCGATAAAGCTGGAGATGTGAAGAAGTTCTCCGGAGAGCGCACTGTAGAGGGTATGGAAGACTTCCTGAAGACCCAAGGTGTGATTATAGTAGCATCAAAGGAAGGTTTTGTTGAGAATATGGAGGACGAAGCAGCCGCTATCAGGAAGAAGTTTTCAATGCTCAAGAGCCAGGTAATGAACTCAGTTATAACATCCAAGAATTGAGCAGATTCACCATGTCATATTTGAGTAGCAGTGCTCAACGTCGCCATTTGCCGCCCATTGAAGAGGACTCGATCGAGGGTGAGTAACAAGAAGTGCGACTTGCTAGCACGATGACGTCACTTCTCCGTATTGTCTCCGGAGTGCAGAAAGAGTGTCTTCCCCATCGATGTTTCCTTCTCCATGTCTCCTGCTGCTCTTGTTGCGTTCAACGTGACCTTGTAGTTCTGAGACATTCGTGATAGTGAGACGCTCGGGTCATTCATAGCAATATCTTCAGCTGTGTCGCAATGCTTAATATCGATTTCGTCCCCTGCTGAACTAGTAGTCCCTTGGCTGTTGCTGAAGGTAAAGATATCATTGTCGTATTCGACGCCACTTAGAGAGGTGTACTTGTGCATTTGTGCACTTACAGGGGTGTACTTGTGCATTTGAGTTTTTTGTATGACTTTGTGTCTTTACACTCATACAAGATTCCGTCGTATTTGTATCCTTACTACACATCCGGGGTCCTGAGGACAAATTCTCCATGTAACTGGCATCTTCCTGAAGGCAGTTCGAACAGAAAATTCCTGTCCTTTTACGAACATGTTCGAACTGCCTTCAGGAAGATGCAGCTGCCTCCACATGTCTCTGTAGCATGTGAATTGACAGTTCTTGCAGGTGTATGTAATGGGACCCACCCCAGCATGTTTGTTTGTGAAAGATCTGATGGTTCCCCCCAAAACCATCCTGCTAAAATACAGGATGAAGGGCACAAAATGTACTCGCCTTTAGCTGATCTACCCATTGGGTTCAAGGGTCACCGGTAGAGCGTCCCACAATTTCTGTCTCCGACTGTAGTATTATTCACACACCCACACGTTTTGAATCAGATTCGACCGTCACTCTCCAGCACGCCCCATGCACTCCCCAGCACAACAATCGTCTTCAAGTTTGATTTTTCTTCAGATTGAGAAAATATCACGGCTCTCCATCCTGCAGACTCCGTATGTTTCATTTTACTGCTCCGCCGACTGTAGAGCTGCATTGCGTTTCTCTTGCATTGTTGTTTTTGATGTTGTCTGCGTTTGCAGAGCAGTGTAGGTCTCCTGTGTACGTGGCAGGGATGGTCGCGTCCGAAATGGTAGTGAGCAGTCCTGGTTGGCGCATCCAGATCTTGATGATACAGAATGATCGCTTGGGGCTGATGGATATGCCGTTGACTGAGTTCGCTAGCGACGCGTCCTTCAAAAACGTCTCGCCTAGCACACTACACATGATGTCTCCAATCCTGGGTCACGCCGTCCTTCAGGATTTTTCATCGACACCGTGGTTCCGCCGATGTTGAGTGGATCGTCCCAACACGGGAACACGTGTTCGCGCATCACAAAGAACATGCCGTTCTGTACGTCTCCACGCATGATGTCGATGTACGCGAGGACCTCCTCGGCGGTGCTTATGTTCCCAACCGGACGTAGCTATCGTACGTCCAGTCATGGTCTTGAGGGTTGTGGAAGTATACGTCCATATATCATTCAGGAACAATGGAGAAGCCTCCTCCCTAGCAGCTTGGTCCACTGGGTAACCGCCTTGATTATCGTCAGATGTTGACATATTCATATTGCAATCCTCATTTTATTGAGTGATTCAGTCTTTACACTCTTCACTTCGGGGACCACGCACCCCCAAAAATACAATGTAAGGAATTTGCAATAATTAATAAAAAGTAATTAGAGAGAATGTCAACCTTGCCCGGAGAAGACTTCGACCGCTCCTTGTGGTGCACGATCGTTTCGTACTGCAGCCAGGAGCGTGAGTACATCGAGTCCTTGTTGGTGAATGCGGTCAAATACAGCGATTTTGTAGTGGTAAGCATTGGGGAGCGTTTGTACTCTGGTCAGATTGAGTCTGCTGAGGAGCTCTCCTACATTGCGAAAGTGTGTGCGCGTGTGGGTGCCTCCAGCGGGAAGTCTGTGATCAATGTCAAGTACCCTGTGTCCGACGCCGACCTCCTCAACCCGTACGTATTGCATAACCTGGCTAGGCAGACGGCTTTCCACGAGGCGCGCTCTTACACGGGGTACCGGCCGTTTTGGGCATTCCTCTTGGACGCGGACGAGGTTCCCGACAGCGACGCCTTGCGAGCATGGTCGAGTACCCATCGCGATAAGATCGAACATGACGGGTCCCATGTGATGTACAAGATGGGGAACTATTGGGCGTTCATGCACCCGTGTCTGGTCTCTATGCTGCTCCAGGACTCTATTGTTTTGGTGCATTCGAATGTGTTAGGATCGCCCCGCGCACTGACGCACCAGAGGGAGCGCGATGGCATCGCGGATGCCATAATATCTGGTGTGGTGGGGGGGTGTAGTGCGTCGCAACGTGCTTTCGGACCGGGATCAAAGGTGGTCCTCTTCCATCAACACTCCCATCTTGTAACGGACAGGCCATGTTTTTGGCATTACTCGTGGGTGCGTACGTCGACGCATTTTCTAGTATCGTTGGTCTGCGCGATGGCCTGCTCGGAAAGGTGCGAAACTGGGGACACTCCGTAGATCGTGACTGGGTGGCCGATATAAAACAATGCGTTCGACGAAGTTGAACGGACCGGCAAGTGGCCCGGCACAGACTTTGTGCAGGTATCGCACTCACCCCGACAATGACACTCAAGCCTCCATTCGAGATTAAATCAAACACGACGCATCATCTCCATCTTGACATACCCATCTCCCGTTGCTATTGATGATGTGAAAGATACAGATGTGGGCCTCCGACGTGTTGTTCACGTGTACCAGCGTCACTGCTCATGCTCCACCCAGCTCTGTGCACAAGAGGCGCCCGGACTTTTCGACCGTCGCGGCATATTCGCATCACTCCTTCGTGACGTGAGTCGCGACGCTCGCGTTTGCATCTTTCGTGCTCGCGTACGACGACACAAACTGGATCGCTTGCATCGCACTTCGTTTCTGACATCTTGAAGGATCATGAAGGTATGACAAAGGCAAGGTTCCACATCGGTCGCGCGTGGGAGGGGACGACGCCTCGGCGTTGCGCAACTTGTTCGCTTTGATCGAGAGGCACGTGAAGGAGGGTCGAGTATTACCCCGAACGATGTCGTATACTTGCTCGAGGACGACTACGCGCATCGAGAGGGATGGGTACGGAAGGATTCGACGTGCTCGGGTGACCGCCGGGCTACGTCACATTGTACGATCACCCCCGACAAGTACAATTTGCCGATGTACCGAGATTCTTCCCAAAGCTGTGTGTTACACAGTAAGTCGTTGCACTGGCGTACGACCCCCTCGACAACGAACACGTTCGCTTGTCTCAGCGGTGGAACGTTGATGCGTCACTTGTCTCTGCAAAACTGCGTTTCTGTTCTCTCCCGGTCCCGCTGACGATCACGGAAAGTTCTTGGCGCTCATGAAAGAGAAGCATGCGCCTCTCATCGTCGGCGATCCCTGCTTTCGCTACGCACGTGGAGAGCAATATGTTGTCCCCCACGGTTTCCGAGACTGCGTGGGAATCCTTCTGCGAGTTCAAAATTAAGTAGAAAGCCGTCACGTTTGCCAAAAAGCAAGAACTTAAAGTTCGATTATAATGTTTATATTATTTTATAACAAAAACAGTAAGAAACATAAGGAATGTGTGACACGGGCTACGTGTTCGCGACCATTTGCCTGCGATATTGCAAGCTATTGCGGTAGACCTTACTAAGATCAACATTGAGCTCCCATTGCAACTCACTCGTTTGTTATTGCACTGCTTTGATGATGACACCATCTGCTTGTTGCGCGTGTTCAGGATACACTGAAACAATTGCAACCATATGAAGTCCAAGATGTTGAGTGAGAAAGACCGGAATAGTTCGCGCAAAAGTGGTATCGAGTTTTTACGACGCTATGTTTACCTCTTTGGACGATCATTGCATGTTTTATGTACTTCTGACGCAGTACAAGAAAAAAATTAATGGCGAATGTAAAAAAACATTACCAGGACTTGAATACTACTTCCCTGGTCACGTTTTTGTGATAGAGCGTGTGGATAGGGACCGTTTCAACATGTTACCAATCTTTTATAGGGGAGTATGACTTGAACGGGTACATAGCAAAAGGCTAGCGCCATCTCCGTCGGGCGTACCAGGATGATGAAGTGGGTTGAGGGAATGGCCACATGAATGGAGTGGGCAAAAAGTGGACGCTTCAGTCCAAGAATTCTGGAGGCGACATGAACCTTGACCGGGAACGACTACGTCAACATCAGAATATGCAGTTTATGAGACGGCAACATTCATTTTGTTACACTTCATTATCCAATAAAGGACTTGCCAGAGTTGCACTTGCAAACTTTGTGACTCGACATTTGTTGCATGCATTGCGTAATGAGAGCGACATTGATGTAACGTATGGCATTCACCATCCTATCCACAATGAGTACCACCCCCTTGACAGTTCGAGCCATGACAGCATCGCTGAAGGTGGTGGAAAAAAAAAGACTTATTTGAAAGATTTAATTGTTCTACAAATGTACACACACACCAGCACACGAATTGTCACGTCTAAGTCCAAGAAGAGAGTTGTATGTACGATTCCCAAGGAGATTATATGTGCAACAGAGCCTCCGTTCAGGAAATGTATGACCCTCGCAAGGACAGTGGGCTATTGTACAACCTTCCTTGTGTTTCTGGGCAAACCCATGGTGGTCCTATGCAGAATAATTGCCAGAACCAGGGCCAAATGAAAGGGTAATTTTGGCTCCGTCGAATGCCTTGGCGGAGATGTTCACCGTCCGCTCTTCTCAGTGGCGTTGAGCAGACGAGGAGGGGGAACGATTGACCCCTTTCCGATTAGCTGTTGTCTAGGATGAAATCAGACGGTCGCCTTTGCAACACATTTGACGGCCCTCAGCGTTCTTCCCGTTACGTTCACGATCCAGTTTGAAACGATCGCCTAGACTCGGTAAATTTCGTGCGTCGTCCCCGTTAGATCACTTCACCTGACATGATCAGACGGCGTACTCCCCAGTTCGAATAATCCCGCCTCATATTCTGAGACATGTTGATCGCTATGCACCCTGTGGGGCTAAGTGCAGCCGAAGCGTTATTTCCGGAATGAGTCTTGGAGTTGATGCACATCGATAGTAGCCTCAAAAGGTTCAGCTATTGAAAGCAAGGGCGGTGCTCCATTTTCAACGACGTGTGGATGTTGCCTATGTTCACTCCCTTGATCGTGAAATACCATGCGTTCGCATCCGTCAGAAAGTACTGCGAGATTCCCCCATATGTAGTACAGACAGCAATGCACCTATCGTCAGCAGTGCACAGTCCGGTCACGGTGCGTTAATGCCGGTTGGAGAACAAACTTGATACTCCAGGTCGATTTCTTGACCTTCTTCACCTTCTTTGGAGTCTTAAGGTCTCACTCTCTTTGGAGTCTTGATAGGGGTGGTGTGGGTGAAGGGTAGAGCTTTCCTTACTTTTATCTGGGTGGACCGCCTTTGAACTTCTTATCACACAACGTAAGGATGAAACCCACCGTTGTCCATGCTTGAATTCACTAAAAGACTCCATGTCCGATACTGTAATGCACAACGATTTGACAACATCGACCATCAGACGCATGTTCACATATGCGCCCGATTTTCTTGGCATCGTGGAAACTTTGTCGTACTCTTTTCCTGAAATTCGTCATGTAATCCACAACATTCGGCTCCATCCACTACCGTCGGCGGGCAGGATGTCACGTTGTGGTCATGACGAGTGCAAGTATCGGGAGACGAAGAAACGTTCTTCTCAAGATCGATTCATTGCGCCTCTTATCTCTCCT
>JAJSRW010001066.1:0-63042 GCA_022414725.1 Microglena sp. YARC | reverse complement strand
TTTGGATATCACATTGGGATAGACTCTGCAGGTGGCGATGGGTGAGTGGGGGTCGGCCGCCGCCCCGCTGAGGGAAAAGAGTCGCTGGCATGGGCATGGTGAGCGAGGGGGGTAATGGGGTTGAGTTTGTAGGTGGTATATCCCTGTGTACAGGAGAATTGGCGATTTGTATATCTTCGTCCGATCCTGCATGACTTGGTGAGTGCGATTGGGATTTTATATATTTACATTTGTATATATTTATATCTGTTATATTCTCGAATAGTTGATAATACCTAATGTGCCTGATATACCGCTGCTATGTGGTGAATGGTAGAATGGTTGCGAGATCTGTTACTCATCTATACAGTGTTTTACGAGCTTGCTTGCGTCAGTGAGATGCTAAACAGTGATCCCATGTATCACTCCATCGATACATGTATTATTTATATATCTGTATAATTTCGATTTCGCTACTCACTGTGGTCTTCGTTCGCCTGGTATCACGCTCGTCATGTACTTCGGCATGGTTAGGGTGCGGATGCTTGGCACTTTTGATAGTCAGTTTCTGTCTCAGATGGTACTAATATTTATGAGATTTATAGTGATCTTTCGACTCTGTTATAGCAATTATCCATTGTCGCGAATCCTCGCATTCGAATTGGTGAGACGTAAAGCTTCCCTAGGTTCAGCTGAGTGCTCTGATGTCTCTTATACCTACTCTAACTCATAATATTCTGTATCTCCAGTTTTATCATGTATAACTATTTCTTCGAGATCTGCTAGCTCAACATCTGACTTACTGATTCCGCGCTAGCAAGTAGAGCTGGGTGAGTGCGGATATCTTGCATTGTGATTATATCTAAGCTGTTCTATTTTGTATAGTCAGTTGTTGATGTCTCATATCGGTACTGTGCTTATGATTTGGTAGCCGCATTTGTATATCTTGTCACCGAATTGGGCGTAGTATGAATGGTCAGAGGGTGATGGGAGTGGCAGTCTAGCTAATAATATGATTTATAAATCACATATGTGTGTTGAAATCATACTGTATGTATATATGTAATCATCTCTACAGAACATCTTGAGTATTTGCCTTTGTTCCAGACGAGGCGCTTCGTGCCAATGCATCTTTGGCTTGGATGGATTGCTGAGTATGTTTGATTTTGAGCATAATATCATTCTCCATTAGTTTTGGTTTATGTAAGTAGAGGGGTGGGGTGGGGTTGGGGGTGGTGAGGTAGATATTATTTCGATGTTGGTACATGTATCGTTGTCTGTCGGAATCTGCAAATCTGTACCTGGATGTATGGATGATGTGATGATGATGTGCTCGATTTGAAGGTCTATATATGTTATGCATATATCAACCTATTGGTATATAGGTTTGGATATCACATTGGGATAGACTTAGGTGATGATCTGCAGGAGTAATTAATCAACCTATTCGATGGATTTCGTGAGTGGGGGTCGGCTAGTGGACTTGGGCCTTTTGCCCCTATATGATTAGAATGATAATTTATAGTGCTGAGTATAAAGACGGAAAAGAGTCGCTGGCATGGATTTATACCTGGCATGGTGGTTGTGGTGGGGGTATTGAGCATTATGGCTATGTGTGATAATGAGAGTATATATGTGGGGGTAATGGTCCGCAGGTTGAGTTTGTAGGTGGTATAGAGACTCATATCCCTGGTATGGTATAAAGAGGGGGATTTTGAGTGAGAGTGTTATCATCTGTGTACAGGAGAATTCCTGGCAATTGGCGATTTGTGATATCTTGTACCGATCCTGGGCATGTGTTTGAGTCGAGTCTGCGATATGTTATATATACATTAACTCTATTTTCGTAAGGCAATTTGTAGGTGAGATTATATCTAGCTCGTGTATAATTTCGAGTATAGTAGTCTGTGTCCCGTACTGTCAGCCGTTACCATGCTCCTGCATGTGATTCTTTTCCTCGGAAAAAGAGTCACAGCTGCTGTTCTCGACTTTCTCTCGATTGATATTACATAAGCGATTGGATTTCATATTGTATAATTTATCTATGTGCATGAATATTTAGTAATATGAATCTTGTGTGTATATGAGTAGGCATAATTTCACTATCGGTTTAATTTGTGGTCCATGCATGACTGGGGTCTCGTTGCTTAGTGATTGATTTTATTGTATTTATATATTTGTATATATTTATAATGTCTGCACATCTATTTGTTATATAATCATTGCATGACTGGTGGTCGATTGATTTTATATATTTTATATTTGTTCGATTTGTATATCTTGTATTGACTGGTGGCGATTGTTATATTTGTATATTTATATCTGTATAATTTCGATTTGTATATTCTTGTCCCGAATCCTGCATGACTGGTGAGTGCGATTGATTTATATATATTTTATATTTGTATATGTATAATTTCTGGGTCCCGATCCTGCATGACTGGTGAGTGCGATTGATTTATATATATTTATATTTGTGTTAATTTCGATGTTGTATATCTTGTCCCGAATCCTGCATGACTGGTGAGTGCGATTGATTTATATATATTTATATTTGTATATATTATATCTGTTAATTTCGATTTGTATATCTGTCCCGAATCCTGCATGACTGGTGAGTGGCGATTGATTTATATATATTATATTTGTTATATTTATATCTGTATAATTTCGATTTGTATATCTTGTCCCGAATTCCTGCATGACTGGTGAGTGCGATTGATTTTATATATATTTATATTTGTA
Source organism: Microglena sp. YARC (assembly GCA_022414725.1). NCBI lineage: Eukaryota > Viridiplantae > Chlorophyta > Chlorophyceae > Chlamydomonadales > Chlamydomonadaceae > Microglena > Microglena sp. YARC. The sequence goes on along the minus strand of JAJSRW010001066.1, from coordinate 60,318 downwards.
TATATTTATATCTGTATAATTTCGATTTGTATATCTTGTCCCGAATCCTGCATGACTGGTGAGTGCGATTGATTTATATATATTTATATTTGTATATATTTATATCTGTATAATTTTCGATTTGTATATCTTGTCCGAATCCTGCATGACTGGTGAGTGCGATTGATTTATATATATTTATATTTGTATATATTTATATCTGTATAATTTCGATTTGTATATCTTGTCCCGAATCCTGCATGACTGGTGAGTGCGATTGATTTATATATATTTATATTTGTATATATTATATATCTGTATAATTTCGATTTGTATATCTTGTCCCGAATCCTGCATGACTGGTGAGTGCGATTGATTTATATATATTTATATTTGTATATATTTATATCTGTATAATTTCGATTTGTATATCTTGTCCCGAATCCTGCATGACTGGTGAGTGCGATTTGATTTATATATATTTATATTTGTATATATTTATATCTGTATAATTTCGATTTGTATATCTTGTCCCGAATCTGCATGACTGGTGAGTGCGATTGATTTATATATATATTTATATTTGTATATATTTATATCTGTATAATTTCGATTTGTATATCTTGTCCCGAATCCTGCATGACTGGTGAGTGCGATTGATATATATATTATATATTTGTATATATTTATATCTGTATAATTTCGATTTGTATATCTTGTCCCGAATCCTGCATGACTGGTGAGTGCGATTGATTTTATATATATTATATATTTGTATATATTTATAATCTGTATAATTTTCGATTTGTATATCTTGTCCCGAATCCTGCATGACTGGTGAGTGCGATTGATTTATATATATTTATATTTGTATATATTTATATCTGTATAATTTCGATTTGTATATCTTGTCCCGAATCCTGCATGACTGGTGAGTGCGATTGATTTTATATATATTTATATTTGTATATATTTATATTGTAATAATTTCGATTTGTATATCTTGTCCCGAATCCTGCATGACTGGTGAGTGCGATTGATTTATATATATTTATATTTGTATATATTTATATCTGTATAATTTCGATTTGTATATCTTGTCCCGAATCCTGCATGACTGGTGAGTGCGATTGATTTATATATATTTATATTTGTATATATTTATATCTGTATAATTTCGATTTGTATATCTTGTCCCGAATCCTGCATGACTGGTGAGTGCGATTGATTTATATATATTTATATTTGTATATATTTATATTGTATAATTTCGATTTGTATATCTTGTCCCGATCCTGCATGACTGGTGAGTGCGATTGATTTATATATATTTATATTTGTATATATTTATATCTGTATAATTTCGATTTGTATATCTTGTCCCGAATCTGCATGACTGGTGAGTGCGATTGATTTATATATATTTATATTTGGGTATAATTTCGATTTGTATATCTTGTCCGAATCCTGCATGACTGGTGAGTGCGATTGATTATATATATTTATATTTGTATATATTTATATCTGTATAATTTCGATTTGTATATCTTGTCCCGAATCCTGCATGACTGGTGAGTGCGATTGATTTATATATATTTATATTTGTATATATTTATATCTGTATAATTTCGATTTGTATATCTTGTCCCGAATCCTGCATGACTGGTGAGTGCGATTGATTTATATATATTTATATTTGTATATATTTATATCTGTATAATTTCGATTTGTATATCTTTGTCCCGAATCCTGCATGACTGGTGAGTGCGATTGATTTATATATATTTATATTTGTATATATTTATATCTGTATAATTTCGATTTGTATATCTTGTCCCGAATCCTGCATGACTGGTGAGTGCGATTGATTTATATATATTTATATTTGTATATATTTATATCTGTATAATTTCGATTTGTATATCTTGTCCCGAATCCTGCATGACTGGTGAGTGCGATTGATTTATATATATTTATATTTGTATATATTTATATCTGTATAATTTCGATTTGTATATCTTGTCCGAATCCTGCATGACTGGTGAGTGCGATTGATTTATATATATTTATATTTGTATATATTTATATCTGTATAATTTCGATTTGTATATCTTGTCCCGAATCCTGCATGACTGGTGAGTGCGATTGATTTATATATATTTATATTTGTATATATTTATATCTGTATAATTTCGATTTGTATATCTTGTCCCGAATCCTGCATGACTGGTGAGTGCGATTGATTTTATATATATTTATATTTGTATATATTTATATCTGTATAATTTCGATTTGTATATCTTGTCCCGAATCCTGCATGACTGGTGAGTGCGATTGATTTATATATATTTATATTTGTATATATTTATATCTGTATAATTTCGATTTGTATATCTTGTCCCGAATCCTGCATGACTGGTGAGTGCGATTGATTTATATATATTTATATTTGTATATATTTATATCTGTATAATTTCGATTTGTATATCTTGTCCCGAATCCTGCATGACTGGTGAGTGCGATTGATTTATATATATTTATATTTGTATATATTTATATCTGTATAATTTCGATTTGTATATCTTGTCCCGAATCCTGCATGACTGGTGAGTGCGATTGATTTTATATATATATTTATATTTGTCTTGTATATGTATATCTGTATAATTTCGATTTGTATATCTTGTCCCGAATCCTGCATGACTGGTGAGTGCGATTGATTTATATATATTTATATTTGTATATATTTATATCTGTATAATTTCGATTTGTATATCTTGTCCCGAATCCTGCATGACTGGTGAGTGCGATTGATTTATATATATTTATATTTGTATATATTTATATCTGTATAATTTCGATTTGTATATCTTGTCCGAATCCTGCATGACTGGTGAGTGCGATTGATTTATATATATTTATATTTGTATATATTTATATCTGTATAATTTCGATTTGTATATCTTGTCCCGAATCCTGCATGACTGGTGAGTGCGATTGATTTATATATATTTATATTTGTATATATTTATATCTGTATAATTTCGATTTGTATATCTTGTCCCGAATCCTGCATGACTGGTGAGTGCGATTGATTTATATATATTTATATTTGTATATATTTATATCTGTATAATTTCGATTTGTATATCTTGTCCCGAATCCTGCATGACTGGTGAGTGCGATTGATTTATATATATTTATATTTGTATATATTTATATCTGTATAATTTCGATTTGTATATCTTGTCCCGAATCCTGCATGACTGGTGAGTGCGATTGATTTATATATATTTATATTTGTATATATTTATATCTGTATAATTTCGATTTGTATATCTTGTCCCGAATCCTGCATGACTGGTGAGTGCGATTGATTTATATATATTTATATTTGTATATATTTATATCTGTATAATTTCGATTTGTATATCTTGTCCCGAATCCTGCATGACTGGTGAGTGCGATTGATTTATATATATTTATATTTGTATATATTTATATCTGTATAATTTCGATTTGTATATCTTGTCCCGAATCCTGCATGACTGGTGAGTGCGATTGATTTATATATATATATTTGTATATATATATTTATATCTGTATAATTTCGATTTGTATATCTTGTCCGAATCCTGCATGACTGGTGAGTGCGATTGATTTATATATATTTATATTTGTATATATTTATATCTGTATAATTTCGATTTGTATATCTTGTCCCGAATCCTGCATGACTGGTGAGTGCGATTGATTTATATATATTTATATTTGTATATATTTATATCTGTATAATTTCGATTTGTATATCTTGTCCCGAATCCTGCATGACTGGTGAGTGCGATTGATTTATATATATTTATATTTGTATATATTTATATCTGTATAATTTCGATTTGTATATCTTGTCCCGAATCCTGCATGACTGGTGAGTGCGATTGATTTATATATATTTATATTTGTATATATTTATATCTGTATAATTTCGATTTGTATATCTTGTCCCGAATCCTGCATGACTGGTGAGTGCGATTGATTTATATATATTTATATTTGTATATATTTATATCTGTATAATTTCGATTTGTATATCTTGTCCCGAATCCTGCATGACTGGTGAGTGCGATTGATTTATATATATTTATATTTGTATATATTTATATCTGTATAATTTCGATTTGTATATCTTGTCCCGAATCCTGCATGACTGGTGAGTGCGATTGATTTATATATATTTATATTTGTATATATTTATATCTGTATAATTTCGATTTGTATATCTTGTCCCGAATCCTGCATGACTGGTGAGTGCGATTGATTTTATATATATTTATATTTGTATATATTTATATCTGTATAATTTCGATTTGTATATCTTGTCCCGAATCCTGCATGACTGGTGAGTGCGATTGATTTATATATATATTTATATTTGTATATATTTATATCTGTATAATTTCGATTTGTATATCTTGTCCCGAATCCTGCATGACTGGTGAGTGCGATTGATTTATATATATTTATATTTGTATATATTTATATCTGTATAATTTCGATTTGTATATCTTGTCCCGAATCCTGCATGACTGGTGAGTGCGATTGATTTATATATATTTATATTTGTATATATTTATATCTGTATAATTTCGATTTGTATATCTTGTCCCGAATCCTGCATGACTGGTGAGTGCGATTGATTTATATATATTTATATTTGTATATATTTATATCTGTATAATTTCGATTTGTATATCTTGTCCCGAATCCTGCATGACTGGTGAGTGCGATTGATTTATATATATTTATATTTGTATATATTTATATCTGTATAATTTCGATTTGTATATCTTGTCCCGAATCCTGCATGACTGGTGAGTGCGATTGATTTATATATATTTATATTTGTATATATTTATATCTGTATAATTTCGATTTGTATATCTTGTCCCGAATCCTGCATGACTGGTGAGTGCGATTGATTTATATATATTTATATTTGTATATATTTATATCTGTATAATTTCGATTTGTATATCTTGTCCCGAATCCTGCATGACTGGTGAGTGCGATTGATTTATATATATTTATATTTGTATATATTTATATCTGTATAATTTCGATTTGTATATCTTGTCCCGAATCCTGCATGACTGGTGAGTGCGATTGATTTATATATATTTATATTTGTATATATTTATATCTGTATAATTTCGATTTGTATATCTTGTCCCGAATCCTGCATGACTGGTGAGTGCGATTGATTTATATATATTTATATTTGTATATATTTATATCTGTATAATTTCGATTTGTATATCTTGTCCCGAATCCTGCATGACTGGTGAGTGCGATTGATTTATATATATTTATATTTGTATATATTTATATCTGTATAATTTCGATTTGTATATCTTGTCCCGAATCCTGCATGACTGGTGAGTGCGATTGATTTATATATATTTATATTTGTATATATTTATATCTGTATAATTTCGATTTGTATATCTTGTCCCGAATCCTGCATGACTGGTGAGTGCGATTGATTTATATATATTTATATTTGTATATATTTATATCTGTATAATTTCGATTTGTATATCTTGTCCCGAATCCTGCATGACTGGTGAGTGCGATTGATTTATATATATTTATATTTGTATATATTTATATCTGTATAATTTCGATTTGTATATCTTGTCCCGAATCCTGCATGACTGGTGAGTGCGATTGATTTATATATATTTATATTTGTATATATTTATATCTGTATAATTTCGATTTGTATATCTTGTCCCGAATCCTGCATGACTGGTGAGTGCGATTGATTTATATATATTTATATTTGTATATATTTATATCTGTATAATTTCGATTTGTATATCTTGTCCCGAATCCTGCATGACTGGTGAGTGCGATTGATTTATATATATTTATATTTGTATATATTTATATCTGTATAATTTCGATTTGTATATCTTGTCCCGAATCCTGCATGACTGGTGAGTGCGATTGATTTATATATATTTATATTTGTATATATTTATATCTGTATAATTTCGATTTGTATATCTTGTCCCGAATCCTGCATGACTGGTGAGTGCGATTGATTTATATATATTTATATTTGTATATATTTATATCTGTATAATTTCGATTTGTATATCTTGTCCCGAATCCTGCATGACTGGTGAGTGCGATTGATTTATATATATTTATATTTGTATATATTTATATCTGTATAATTTCGATTTGTATATCTTGTCCCGAATCCTGCATGACTGGTGAGTGCGATTGATTTATATATATTTATATTTGTATATATTTATATCTGTATAATTTCGATTTGTATATCTTGTCCCGAATCCTGCATGACTGGTGAGTGCGATTGATTTATATATATTTATATTTGTATATATTTATATCTGTATAATTTCGATTTGTATATCTTGTCCCGAATCCTGCATGACTGGTGAGTGCGATTGATTTATATATATTTATATTTGTATATATTTATATCTGTATAATTTCGATTTGTATATCTTGTCCCGAATCCTGCATGACTGGTGAGTGCGATTGATTTATATATATTTATATTTGTATATATTTATATCTGTATAATTTCGATTTGTATATCTTGTCCCGAATCCTGCATGACTGGTGAGTGCGATTGATTTATATATATTTATATTTGTATATATTTATATCTGTATAATTTCGATTTGTATATCTTGTCCCGAATCCTGCATGACTGGTGAGTGCGATTGATTTATATATATTTATATTTGTATATATTTATATCTGTATAATTTCGATTTGTATATCTTGTCCCGAATCCTGCATGACTGGTGAGTGCGATTGATTTATATATATTTATATTTGTATATATTTATATCTGTATAATTTCGATTTGTATATCTTGTCCGAATCCTGCATGACTGGTGAGTGCGATTGATTTATATATATTTATATTTGTATATATTTATATCTGTATAATTTCGATTTGTATATCTTGTCCCGAATCCTGCATGACTGGTGAGTGCGATTGATTTATATATATTTATATTTGTATATATTTATATCTGTATAATTTCGATTTGTATATCTTGTCCCGAATCCTGCATGACTGGTGAGTGCGATTGATTTATATATATTTATATTTGTATATATTTATATCTGTATAATTTCGATTTGTATATCTTGTCCCGAATCCTGCATGACTGGTGAGTGCGATTGATTTATATATATTTATATTTGTATATATTTATATCTGTATAATTTCGATTTGTATATCTTGTCCCGAATCCTGCATGACTGGTGAGTGCGATTGATTTATATATATTTATATTTGTATATATTTATATCTGTATAATTTCGATTTGTATATCTTGTCCCGAATCCTGCATGACTGGTGAGTGCGATTGATTTATATATATTTATATTTGTATATATTTATATCTGTATAATTTCGATTTGTATATCTTGTCCCGAATCCTGCATGACTGGTGAGTGCGATTGATTTATATATATTTATATTTGTATATATTTATATCTGTATAATTTCGATTTGTATATCTTGTCCCGAATCCTGCATGACTGGTGAGTGCGATTGATTTATATATATTTATATTTGTATATATTTATATCTGTATAATTTCGATTTGTATATCTTGTCCCGAATCCTGCATGACTGGTGAGTGCGATTGATTTATATATATTTATATTTGTATATATTTATATCTGTATAATTTCGATTTGTATATCTTGTCCCGAATCCTGCATGACTGGTGAGTGCGATTGATTTATATATATTTATATTTGTATATATTTATATCTGTATAATTTCGATTTGTATATCTTGTCCCGAATCCTGCATGACTGGTGAGTGCGATTGATTTATATATATTTATATTTGTATATATTTATATCTGTATAATTTCGATTTGTATATCTTGTCCCGAATCCTGCATGACTGGTGAGTGCGATTGATTTATATATATTTATATTTGTATATATTTATATCTGTATAATTTCGATTTGTATATCTTGTCCCGAATCCTGCATGACTGGTGAGTGCGATTGATTTATATATATTTATATTTGTATATATTTATATCTGTATAATTTCGATTTGTATATCTTGTCCCGAATCCTGCATGACTGGTGAGTGCGATTGATTTATATATATTTATATTTGTATATATTTATATCTGTATAATTTCGATTTGTATATCTTGTCCCGAATCCTGCATGACTGGTGAGTGCGATTGATTTATATATATTTATATTTGTATATATTTATATCTGTATAATTTCGATTTGTATATCTTGTCCCGAATCCTGCATGACTGGTGAGTGCGATTGATTTATATATATTTATATTTGTATATATTTATATCTGTATAATTTCGATTTGTATATCTTGTCCCGAATCCTGCATGACTGGTGAGTGCGATTGATTTATATATATTTATATTTGTATATATTTATATCTGTATAATTTCGATTTGTATATCTTGTCCCGAATCCTGCATGACTGGTGAGTGCGATTGATTTATATATATTTATATTTGTATATATTTATATCTGTATAATTTCGATTTGTATATCTTGTCCCGAATCCTGCATGACTGGTGAGTGCGATTGATTTATATATATTTATATTTGTATATATTTATATCTGTATAATTTCGATTTGTATATCTTGTCCCGAATCCTGCATGACTGGTGAGTGCGATTGATTTATATATATTTATATTTGTATATATTTATATCTGTATAATTTCGATTTGTATATCTTGTCCCGAATCCTGCATGACTGGTGAGTGCGATTGATTTATATATATTTATATTTGTATATATTTATATCTGTATAATTTCGATTTGTATATCTTGTCCCGAATCCTGCATGACTGGTGAGTGCGATTGATTTTATATATATTTATATTTGTATATATTTATATCTGTATAATTTCGATTTGTATATCTTGTCCCGAATCCTGCATGACTGGTGAGTGCGATTGATTTATATATATTTATATTTGTATATATTTATATCTGTATAATTTCGATTTGTATATCTTGTCCCGAATCCTGCATGACTGGTGAGTGCGATTGATTTATATATATTTATATTTGTATATATTTATATCTGTATAATTTCGATTTGTATATCTTGTCCCGAATCCTGCATGACTGGTGAGTGCGATTGATTTATATATATTTATATTTGTATATATTTATATCTGTATAATTTCGATTTGTATATCTTGTCCCGAATCCTGCATGACTGGTGAGTGCGATTGATTTATATATATTTATATTTGTATATATTTATATCTGTATAATTTCGATTTGTATATCTTGTCCCGAATCCTGCATGACTGGTGAGTGCGATTGATTTATATATATTTATATTTGTATATATTTATATCTGTATAATTTCGATTTGTATATCTTGTCCCGAATCCTGCATGACTGGTGAGTGCGATTGATTTATATATATTTATATTTGTATATATTTATATCTGTATAATTTCGATTTGTATATCTTGTCCCGAATCCTGCATGACTGGTGAGTGCGATTGATTTATATATATTTATATTTGTATATATTTATATCTGTATAATTTCGATTTGTATATCTTGTCCCGAATCCTGCATGACTGGTGAGTGCGATTGATTTATATATATTTATATTTGTATATATTTATATCTGTATAATTTCGATTTGTATATCTTGTCCCGAATCCTGCATGACTGGTGAGTGCGATTGATTTATATATATTTATATTTGTATATATTTATATCTGTATAATTTCGATTTGTATATCTTGTCCCGAATCCTGCATGACTGGTGAGTGCGATTGATTTATATATATTTATATTTGTATATATTTATATCTGTATAATTTCGATTTGTATATCTTGTCCCGAATCCTGCATGACTGGTGAGTGCGATTGATTTATATATATTTATATTTGTATATATTTATATCTGTATAATTTCGATTTGTATATCTTGTCCCGAATCCTGCATGACTGGTGAGTGCGATTGATTTATATATATTTATATTTGTATATATTTATATCTGTATAATTTCGATTTGTATATCTTGTCCCGAATCCTGCATGACTGGTGAGTGCGATTGATTTATATATATTTATATTTGTATATATTTATATCTGTATAATTTCGATTTGTATATCTTGTCCCGAATCCTGCATGACTGGTGAGTGCGATTGATTTATATATATTTATATTTGTATATATTTATATCTGTATAATTTCGATTTGTATATCTTGTCCCGAATCCTGCATGACTGGTGAGTGCGATTGATTTATATATATTTATATTTGTATATATTTATATCTGTATAATTTCGATTTGTATATCTTGTCCCGAATCCTGCATGACTGGTGAGTGCGATTGATTTATATATATTTATATTTGTATATATTTATATCTGTATAATTTCGATTTGTATATCTTGTCCCGAATCCTGCATGACTGGTGAGTGCGATTGATTTATATATATTTATATTTGTATATATTTATATCTGTATAATTTCGATTTGTATATCTTGTCCCGAATCCTGCATGACTGGTGAGTGCGATTGATTTATATATATTTATATTTGTATATATTTATATCTGTATAATTTCGATTTGTATATCTTGTCCCGAATCCTGCATGACTGGTGAGTGCGATTGATTTATATATATTTATATTTGTATATATTTATATCTGTATAATTTCGATTTGTATATCTTGTCCCGAATCCTGCATGACTGGTGAGTGCGATTGATTTATATATATTTATATTTGTATATATTTATATCTGTATAATTTCGATTTGTATATCTTGTCCCGAATCCTGCATGACTGGTGAGTGCGATTGATTTATATATATTTATATTTGTATATATTTATATCTGTATAATTTCGATTTGTATATCTTGTCCCGAATCCTGCATGACTGGTGAGTGCGATTGATTTATATATATTTATATTTGTATATATTTATATCTGTATAATTTCGATTTGTATATCTTGTCCCGAATCCTGCATGACTGGTGAGTGCGATTGATTTTATATATATTTATATTTGTATATATTTATATCTGTATAATTTCGATTTGTATATCTTGTCCCGAATCCTGCATGACTGGTGAGTGCGATTGATTTATATATATTTATATTTGTATATATTTATATCTGTATAATTTCGATTTGTATATCTTGTCCCGAATCCTGCATGACTGGTGAGTGCGATTGATTTATATATATTTATATTTGTATATATTTATATCTGTATAATTTCGATTTGTATATCTTGTCCCGAATCCTGCATGACTGGTGAGTGCGATTGATTTATATATATTTATATTTGTATATATTTATATCTGTATAATTTCGATTTGTATATCTTGTCCCGAATCCTGCATGACTGGTGAGTGCGATTGATTTATATATATTTATATTTGTATATATTTATATCTGTATAATTTCGATTTGTATATCTTGTCCCGAATCCTGCATGACTGGTGAGTGCGATTGATTTATATATATATTTATATTTGTATATATTTATATCTGTATAATTTCGATTTGTATATCTTGTCCCGAATCCTGCATGACTGGTGAGTGCGATTGATTTATATATATTTATATTTGTATATATTTATATCTGTATAATTTCGATTTGTATATCTTGTCCCGAATCCTGCATGACTGGTGAGTGCGATTGATTTTATATATATTTATATTTGTATATATTTATATCTGTATAATTTCGATTTGTATATCTTGTCCCGAATCCTGCATGACTGGTGAGTGCGATTGATTTTATATATATTTATATTTGTATATATTTATATCTGTATAATTTCGATTTGTATATCTTGTCCCGAATCCTGCATGACTGGTGAGTGCGATTGATTTATATATATTTATATTTGTATATATTTATATCTGTATAATTTCGATTTGTATATCTTGTCCCGAATCCTGCATGACTGGTGAGTGCGATTGATTTATATATATTTATATTTGTATATATTTATATCTGTATAATTTCGATTTGTATATCTTGTCCCGAATCCTGCATGACTGGTGAGTGCGATTGATTTATATATATTTATATTTGTATATATTTATATCTGTATAATTTCGATTTGTATATCTTGTCCCGAATCCTGCATGACTGGTGAGTGCGATTGATTTATATATATTTATATTTGTATATATTTATATCTGTATAATTTCGATTTGTATATCTTGTCCCGAATCCTGCATGACTGGTGAGTGCGATTGATTTATATATATTTATATTTGTATATATTTATATCTGTATAATTTCGATTTGTATATCTTGTCCCGAATCCTGCATGACTGGTGAGTGCGATTGATTTATATATATTTATATTTGTATATATTTATATCTGTATAATTTCGATTTGTATATCTTGTCCCGAATCCTGCATGACTGGTGAGTGCGATTGATTTATATATATTTATATTTGTATATATTTATATCTGTATAATTTCGATTTGTATATCTTGTCCCGAATCCTGCATGACTGGTGAGTGCGATTGATTTATATATATTTATATTTGTATATATTTATATCTGTATAATTTCGATTTGTATATCTTGTCCCGAATCCTGCATGACTGGTGAGTGCGATTGATTTATATATATTTATATTTGTATATATTTATATCTGTATAATTTCGATTTGTATATCTTGTCCCGAATCCTGCATGACTGGTGAGTGCGATTGATTTATATATATTTATATTTGTATATATTTATATCTGTATAATTTCGATTTGTATATCTTGTCCCGAATCCTGCATGACTGGTGAGTGCGATTGATTTATATATATTTATATTTGTATATATTTATATCTGTATAATTTCGATTTGTATATCTTGTCCCGAATCCTGCATGACTGGTGAGTGCGATTGATTTATATATATTTATATTTGTATATATTTATATCTGTATAATTTCGATTTGTATATCTTGTCCCGAATCCTGCATGACTGGTGAGTGCGATTGATTTATATATATTTATATTTGTATATATTTATATCTGTATAATTTCGATTTGTATATCTTGTCCCGAATCCTGCATGACTGGTGAGTGCGATTGATTTATATATATTTATATTTGTATATATTTATATCTGTATAATTTCGATTTGTATATCTTGTCCCGAATCCTGCATGACTGGTGAGTGCGATTGATTTATATATATTTATATTTGTATATATTTATATCTGTATAATTTCGATTTGTATATCTTGTCCCGAATCCTGCATGACTGGTGAGTGCGATTGATTTATATATATTTATATTTGTATATATTTATATCTGTATAATTTCGATTTGTATATCTTGTCCCGAATCCTGCATGACTGGTGAGTGCGATTGATTTATATATATATTTATATTTGTATATATTTATATCTGTATAATTTCGATTTGTATATCTTGTCCCGAATCCTGCATGACTGGTGAGTGCGATTGATTTATATATATTTATATTTGTATATATTTATATCTGTATAATTTCGATTTGTATATCTTGTCCCGAATCCTGCATGACTGGTGAGTGCGATTGATTTATATATATTTATATTTGTATATATTTATATCTGTATAATTTCGATTTGTATATCTTGTCCCGAATCCTGCATGACTGGTGAGTGCGATTGATTTATATATATTTATATTTGTATATATTTATATCTGTATAATTTCGATTTGTATATCTTGTCCCGAATCCTGCATGACTGGTGAGTGCGATTGATTTATATATATTTATATTTGTATATATTTATATCTGTATAATTTCGATTTGTATATCTTGTCCCGAATCCTGCATGACTGGTGAGTGCGATTGATTTATATATATTTATATTTGTATATATTTATATCTGTATAATTTCGATTTGTATATCTTGTCCCGAATCCTGCATGACTGGTGAGTGCGATTGATTTATATATATTTATATTTGTATATATTTATATCTGTATAATTTCGATTTGTATATCTTGTCCCGAATCCTGCATGACTGGTGAGTGCGATTGATTTATATATATTTATATTTGTATATATTTATATCTGTATAATTTCGATTTGTATATCTTGTCCCGAATCCTGCATGACTGGTGAGTGCGATTGATTTATATATATTTATATTTGTATATATTTATATCTGTATAATTTCGATTTGTATATCTTGTCCCGAATCCTGCATGACTGGTGAGTGCGATTGATTTATATATATTTATATTTGTATATATTTATATCTGTATAATTTCGATTTGTATATCTTGTCCCGAATCCTGCATGACTGGTGAGTGCGATTGATTTATATATATTTATATTTGTATATATTTATATCTGTATAATTTCGATTTGTATATCTTGTCCCGAATCCTGCATGACTGGTGAGTGCGATTGATTTATATATATTTATATTTGTATATATTTATATCTGTATAATTTCGATTTGTATATCTTGTCCCGAATCCTGCATGACTGGTGAGTGCGATTGATTTATATATATTTATATTTGTATATATTTATATCTGTATAATTTCGATTTGTATATCTTGTCCCGAATCCTGCATGACTGGTGAGTGCGATTGATTTATATATATTTATATTTGTATATATTTATATCTGTATAATTTCGATTTGTATATCTTGTCCCGAATCCTGCATGACTGGTGAGTGCGATTGATTTATATATATTTATATTTGTATATATTTATATCTGTATAATTTCGATTTGTATATCTTGTCCCGAATCCTGCATGACTGGTGAGTGCGATTGATTTATATATATTTATATTTGTATATATTTATATCTGTATAATTTCGATTTGTATATCTTGTCCCGAATCCTGCATGACTGGTGAGTGCGATTGATTTATATATATTTATATTTGTATATATTTATATCTGTATAATTTCGATTTGTATATCTTGTCCCGAATCCTGCATGACTGGTGAGTGCGATTGATTTATATATATTTATATTTGTATATATTTATATCTGTATAATTTCGATTTGTATATCTTGTCCCGAATCCTGCATGACTGGTGAGTGCGATTGATTTATATATATTTATATTTGTATATATTTATATCTGTATAATTTCGATTTGTATATCTTGTCCCGAATCCTGCATGACTGGTGAGTGCGATTGATTTATATATATTTATATTTGTATATATTTATATCTGTATAATTTCGATTTGTATATCTTGTCCCGAATCCTGCATGACTGGTGAGTGCGATTGATTTATATATATTTATATTTGTATATATTTATATCTGTATAATTTCGATTTGTATATCTTGTCCCGAATCCTGCATGACTGGTGAGTGCGATTGATTTATATATATTTATATTTGTATATATTTATATCTGTATAATTTCGATTTGTATATCTTGTCCCGAATCCTGCATGACTGGTGAGTGCGATTGATTTATATATATTTATATTTGTATATATTTATATCTGTATAATTTCGATTTGTATATCTTGTCCCGAATCCTGCATGACTGGTGAGTGCGATTGATTTATATATATTTATATTTGTATATATTTATATCTGTATAATTTCGATTTGTATATCTTGTCCCGAATCCTGCATGACTGGTGAGTGCGATTGATTTATATATATTTATATTTGTATATATTTATATCTGTATAATTTCGATTTGTATATCTTGTCCCGAATCCTGCATGACTGGTGAGTGCGATTGATTTATATATATTTATATTTGTATATATTTATATCTGTATAATTTCGATTTGTATATCTTGTCCCGAATCCTGCATGACTGGTGAGTGCGATTGATTTATATATATTTATATTTGTATATATTTATATCTGTATAATTTCGATTTGTATATCTTGTCCCGAATCCTGCATGACTGGTGAGTGCGATTGATTTATATATATTTATATTTGTATATATTTATATCTGTATAATTTCGATTTGTATATCTTGTCCCGAATCCTGCATGACTGGTGAGTGCGATTGATTTATATATATTTATATTTGTATATATTTATATCTGTATAATTTCGATTTGTATATCTTGTCCCGAATCCTGCATGACTGGTGAGTGCGATTGATTTATATATATTTATATTTGTATATATTTATATCTGTATAATTTCGATTTGTATATCTTGTCCCGAATCCTGCATGACTGGTGAGTGCGATTGATTTATATATATTTATATTTGTATATATTTATATCTGTATAATTTCGATTTGTATATCTTGTCCCGAATCCTGCATGACTGGTGAGTGCGATTGATTTATATATATTTATATTTGTATATATTTATATCTGTATAATTTCGATTTGTATATCTTGTCCCGAATCCTGCATGACTGGTGAGTGCGATTGATTTATATATATTTATATTTGTATATATTTATATCTGTATAATTTCGATTTGTATATCTTGTCCCGAATCCTGCATGACTGGTGAGTGCGATTGATTTATATATATTTATATTTGTATATATTTATATCTGTATAATTTCGATTTGTATATCTTGTCCCGAATCCTGCATGACTGGTGAGTGCGATTGATTTATATATATTTATATTTGTATATATTTATATCTGTATAATTTCGATTTGTATATCTTGTCCCGAATCCTGCATGACTGGTGAGTGCGATTGATTTATATATATTTATATTTGTATATATTTATATCTGTATAATTTCGATTTGTATATCTTGTCCCGAATCCTGCATGACTGGTGAGTGCGATTGATTTATATATATTTATATTTGTATATATTTATATCTGTATAATTTCGATTTGTATATCTTGTCCCGAATCCTGCATGACTGGTGAGTGCGATTGATTTATATATATTTATATTTGTATATATTTATATCTGTATAATTTCGATTTGTATATCTTGTCCCGAATCCTGCATGACTGGTGAGTGCGATTGATTTATATATATTTATATTTGTATATATTTATATCTGTATAATTTCGATTTGTATATCTTGTCCCGAATCCTGCATGACTGGTGAGTGCGATTGATTTATATATATTTATATTTGTATATATTTATATCTGTATAATTTCGATTTGTATATCTTGTCCCGAATCCTGCATGACTGGTGAGTGCGATTGATTTATATATATTTATATTTGTATATATTTATATCTGTATAATTTCGATTTGTATATCTTGTCCCGAATCCTGCATGACTGGTGAGTGCGATTGATTTATATATATTTATATTTGTATATATTTATATCTGTATAATTTCGATTTGTATATCTTGTCCCGAATCCTGCATGACTGGTGAGTGCGATTGATTTATATATATTTATATTTGTATATATTTATATCTGTATAATTTCGATTTGTATATCTTGTCCCGAATCCTGCATGACTGGTGAGTGCGATTGATTTATATATATTTATATTTGTATATATTTATATCTGTATAATTTCGATTTGTATATCTTGTCCCGAATCCTGCATGACTGGTGAGTGCGATTGATTTATATATATTTATATTTGTATATATATTTATATCTGTATAATTTCGATTTGTATATCTTGTCCCGAATCCTGCATGACTGGTGAGTGCGATTGATTTATATATATTTATATTTGTATATATTTATATCTGTATAATTTCGATTTGTATATCTTGTCCCGAATCCTGCATGACTGGTGAGTGCGATTGATTTATATATATTTATATTTGTATATATTTATATCTGTATAATTTCGATTTGTATATCTTGTCCCGAATCCTGCATGACTGGTGAGTGCGATTGATTTATATATATTTATATTTGTATATATTTATATCTGTATAATTTCGATTTGTATATCTTGTCCCGAATCCTGCATGACTGGTGAGTGCGATTGATTTATATATATTTATATTTGTATATATTTATATCTGTATAATTTCGATTTGTATATCTTGTCCCGAATCCTGCATGACTGGTGAGTGCGATTGATTTATATATATTTATATTTGTATATATTTATATCTGTATAATTTCGATTTGTATATCTTGTCCCGAATCCTGCATGACTGGTGAGTGCGATTGATTTATATATATTTATATTTGTATATATTTATATCTGTATAATTTCGATTTGTATATCTTGTCCCGAATCCTGCATGACTGGTGAGTGCGATTGATTTATATATATTTATATTTGTATATATTTATATCTGTATAATTTCGATTTGTATATCTTGTCCCGAATCCTGCATGACTGGTGAGTGCGATTGATTTATATATATTTATATTTGTATATATTTATATCTGTATAATTTCGATTTGTATATCTTGTCCCGAATCCTGCATGACTGGTGAGTGCGATTGATTTATATATATTTATATTTGTATATATTTATATCTGTATAATTTCGATTTGTATATCTTGTCCCGAATCCTGCATGACTGGTGAGTGCGATTGATTTATATATATTTATATTTGTATATATTTATATCTGTATAATTTCGATTTGTATATCTTGTCCCGAATCCTGCATGACTGGTGAGTGCGATTGATTTATATATATTTATATTTGTATATATTTATATCTGTATAATTTCGATTTGTATATCTTGTCCCGAATCCTGCATGACTGGTGAGTGCGATTGATTTATATATATTTATATTTGTATATATTTATATCTGTATAATTTCGATTTGTATATCTTGTCCCGAATCCTGCATGACTGGTGAGTGCGATTGATTTATATATATTTATATTTGTATATATTTATATCTGTATAATTTCGATTTGTATATCTTGTCCCGAATCCTGCATGACTGGTGAGTGCGATTGATTTATATATATTTATATTTGTATATATTTATATCTGTATAATTTCGATTTGTATATCTTGTCCCGAATCCTGCATGACTGGTGAGTGCGATTGATTTATATATATTTATATTTGTATATATTTATATCTGTATAATTTCGATTTGTATATCTTGTCCCGAATCCTGCATGACTGGTGAGTGCGATTGATTTATATATATTTATATTTGTATATATTTATATCTGTATAATTTCGATTTGTATATCTTGTCCCGAATCCTGCATGACTGGTGAGTGCGATTGATTTATATATATTTATATTTGTATATATTTATATCTGTATAATTTCGATTTGTATATCTTGTCCCGAATCCTGCATGACTGGTGAGTGCGATTGATTTATATATATTTATATTTGTATATATTTATATCTGTATAATTTCGATTTGTATATCTTGTCCCGAATCCTGCATGACTGGTGAGTGCGATTGATTTATATATATTTATATTTGTATATATTTATATCTGTATAATTTCGATTTGTATATCTTGTCCCGAATCCTGCATGACTGGTGAGTGCGATTGATTTATATATATTTATATTTGTATATATTTATATCTGTATAATTTCGATTTGTATATCTTGTCCCGAATCCTGCATGACTGGTGAGTGCGATTGATTTATATATATTTATATTTGTATATATTTATATCTGTATAATTTCGATTTGTATATCTTGTCCCGAATCCTGCATGACTGGTGAGTGCGATTGATTTATATATATTTATATTTGTATATATTTATATCTGTATAATTTCGATTTGTATATCTTGTCCCGAATCCTGCATGACTGGTGAGTGCGATTGATTTATATATATTTATATTTGTATATATTTATATCTGTATAATTTCGATTTGTATATCTTGTCCCGAATCCTGCATGACTGGTGAGTGCGATTGATTTATATATATTTATATTTGTATATATTTATATCTGTATAATTTCGATTTGTATATCTTGTCCCGAATCCTGCATGACTGGTGAGTGCGATTGATTTATATATATTTATATTTGTATATATTTATATCTGTATAATTTCGATTTGTATATCTTGTCCCGAATCCTGCATGACTGGTGAGTGCGATTGATTTATATATATTTATATTTGTATATATTTATATCTGTATAATTTCGATTTGTATATCTTGTCCCGAATCCTGCATGACTGGTGAGTGCGATTGATTTATATATATTTATATTTGTATATATTTATATCTGTATAATTTCGATTTGTATATCTTGTCCCGAATCCTGCATGACTGGTGAGTGCGATTGATTTATATATATTTATATTTGTATATATTTATATCTGTATAATTTCGATTTGTATATCTTGTCCCGAATCCTGCATGACTGGTGAGTGCGATTGATTTATATATATTTATATTTGTATATATTTATATCTGTATAATTTCGATTTGTATATCTTGTCCCGAATCCTGCATGACTGGTGAGTGCGATTGATTTATATATATTTATATTTGTATATATTTATATCTGTATAATTTCGATTTGTATATCTTGTCCCGAATCCTGCATGACTGGTGAGTGCGATTGATTTATATATATTTATATTTGTATATATTTATATCTGTATAATTTCGATTTGTATATCTTGTCCCGAATCCTGCATGACTGGTGAGTGCGATTGATTTATATATATTTATATTTGTATATATTTATATCTGTATAATTTCGATTTGTATATCTTGTCCCGAATCCTGCATGACTGGTGAGTGCGATTGATTTATATATATTTATATTTGTATATATTTATATCTGTATAATTTCGATTTGTATATCTTGTCCCGAATCCTGCATGACTGGTGAGTGCGATTGATTTATATATATTTATATTTGTATATATTTATATCTGTATAATTTCGATTTGTATATCTTGTCCCGAATCCTGCATGACTGGTGAGTGCGATTGATTTATATATATTTATATTTGTATATATTTATATCTGTATAATTTCGATTTGTATATCTTGTCCCGAATCCTGCATGACTGGTGAGTGCGATTGATTTATATATATTTATATTTGTATATATTTATATCTGTATAATTTCGATTTGTATATCTTGTCCCGAATCCTGCATGACTGGTGAGTGCGATTGATTTATATATATTTATATTTGTATATATTTATATCTGTATAATTTCGATTTGTATATCTTGTCCCGAATCCTGCATGACTGGTGAGTGCGATTGATTTATATATATTTATATTTGTATATATTTATATCTGTATAATTTCGATTTGTATATCTTGTCCCGAATCCTGCATGACTGGTGAGTGCGATTGATTTATATATATTTATATTTGTATATATTTATATCTGTATAATTTCGATTTGTATATCTTGTCCCGAATCCTGCATGACTGGTGAGTGCGATTGATTTATATATATTTATATTTGTATATATTTATATCTGTATAATTTCGATTTGTATATCTTGTCCCGAATCCTGCATGACTGGTGAGTGCGATTGATTTATATATATTTATATTTGTATATATTTATATCTGTATAATTTCGATTTGTATATCTTGTCCCGAATCCTGCATGACTGGTGAGTGCGATTGATTTATATATATTTATATTTGTATATATTTATATCTGTATAATTTCGATTTGTATATCTTGTCCCGAATCCTGCATGACTGGTGAGTGCGATTGATTTATATATATTTATATTTGTATATATTTATATCTGTATAATTTCGATTTGTATATCTTGTCCCGAATCCTGCATGACTGGTGAGTGCGATTGATTTATATATATTTATATTTGTATATATTTATATCTGTATAATTTCGATTTGTATATCTTGTCCCGAATCCTGCATGACTGGTGAGTGCGATTGATTTATATATATTTATATTTGTATATATTTATATCTGTATAATTTCGATTTGTATATCTTGTCCCGAATCCTGCATGACTGGTGAGTGCGATTGATTTATATATATTTATATTTGTATATATTTATATCTGTATAATTTCGATTTGTATATCTTGTCCCGAATCCTGCATGACTGGTGAGTGCGATTGATTTATATATATTTATATTTGTATATATTTATATCTGTATAATTTCGATTTGTATATCTTGTCCCGAATCCTGCATGACTGGTGAGTGCGATTGATTTATATATATTTATATTTGTATATATTTATATCTGTATAATTTCGATTTGTATATCTTGTCCCGAATCCTGCATGACTGGTGAGTGCGATTGATTTATATATATTTATATTTGTATATATTTATATCTGTATAATTTCGATTTGTATATCTTGTCCCGAATCCTGCATGACTGGTGAGTGCGATTGATTTATATATATTTATATTTGTATATATTTATATCTGTATAATTTCGATTTGTATATCTTGTCCCGAATCCTGCATGACTGGTGAGTGCGATTGATTTATATATATTTATATTTGTATATATTTATATCTGTATAATTTCGATTTGTATATCTTGTCCCGAATCCTGCATGACTGGTGAGTGCGATTGATTTATATATATTTATATTTGTATATATTTATATCTGTATAATTTCGATTTGTATATCTTGTCCCGAATCCTGCATGACTGGTGAGTGCGATTGATTTATATATATTTATATTTGTATATATTTATATCTGTATAATTTCGATTTGTATATCTTGTCCCGAATCCTGCATGACTGGTGAGTGCGATTGATTTATATATATTTATATTTGTATATATTTATATCTGTATAATTTCGATTTGTATATCTTGTCCCGAATCCTGCATGACTGGTGAGTGCGATTGATTTATATATATTTATATTTGTATATATTTATATCTGTATAATTTCGATTTGTATATCTTGTCCCGAATCCTGCATGACTGGTGAGTGCGATTGATTTATATATATTTATATTTGTATATATTTATATCTGTATAATTTCGATTTGTATATCTTGTCCCGAATCCTGCATGACTGGTGAGTGCGATTGATTTATATATATTTATATTTGTATATATTTATATCTGTATAATTTCGATTTGTATATCTTGTCCCGAATCCTGCATGACTGGTGAGTGCGATTGATTTATATATATTTATATTTGTATATATTTATATCTGTATAATTTCGATTTGTATATCTTGTCCCGAATCCTGCATGACTGGTGAGTGCGATTGATTTATATATATTTATATTTGTATATATTTATATCTGTATAATTTCGATTTGTATATCTTGTCCCGAATCCTGCATGACTGGTGAGTGCGATTGATTTATATATATTTATATTTGTATATATTTATATCTGTATAATTTCGATTTGTATATCTTGTCCCGAATCCTGCATGACTGGTGAGTGCGATTGATTTATATATATTTATATTTGTATATATTTATATCTGTATAATTTCGATTTGTATATCTTGTCCCGAATCCTGCATGACTGGTGAGTGCGATTGATTTATATATATTTATATTTGTATATATTTATATCTGTATAATTTCGATTTGTATATCTTGTCCCGAATCCTGCATGACTGGTGAGTGCGATTGATTTATATATATTTATATTTGTATATATTTATATCTGTATAATTTCGATTTGTATATCTTGTCCCGAATCCTGCATGACTGGTGAGTGCGATTGATTTATATATATTTATATTTGTATATATTTATATCTGTATAATTTCGATTTGTATATCTTGTCCCGAATCCTGCATGACTGGTGAGTGCGATTGATTTATATATATTTATATTTGTATATATTTATATCTGTATAATTTCGATTTGTATATCTTGTCCCGAATCCTGCATGACTGGTGAGTGCGATTGATTTATATATATTTATATTTGTATATATTTATATCTGTATAATTTCGATTTGTATATCTTGTCCCGAATCCTGCATGACTGGTGAGTGCGATTGATTTATATATATTTATATTTGTATATATTTATATCTGTATAATTTCGATTTGTATATCTTGTCCCGAATCCTGCATGACTGGTGAGTGCGATTGATTTATATATATTTATATTTGTATATATTTATATCTGTATAATTTCGATTTGTATATCTTGTCCCGAATCCTGCATGACTGGTGAGTGCGATTGATTTATATATATTTATATTTGTATATATTTATATCTGTATAATTTCGATTTGTATATCTTGTCCCGAATCCTGCATGACTGGTGAGTGCGATTGATTTATATATATTTATATTTGTATATATTTATATCTGTATAATTTCGATTTGTATATCTTGTCCCGAATCCTGCATGACTGGTGAGTGCGATTGATTTATATATATTTATATTTGTATATATTTATATCTGTATAATTTCGATTTGTATATCTTGTCCCGAATCCTGCATGACTGGTGAGTGCGATTGATTTATATATATTTATATTTGTATATATTTATATCTGTATAATTTCGATTTGTATATCTTGTCCCGAATCCTGCATGACTGGTGAGTGCGATTGATTTATATATATTTATATTTGTATATATTTATATCTGTATAATTTCGATTTGTATATCTTGTCCCGAATCCTGCATGACTGGTGAGTGCGATTGATTTATATATATTTATATTTGTATATATTTATATCTGTATAATTTCGATTTGTATATCTTGTCCCGAATCCTGCATGACTGGTGAGTGCGATTGATTTATATATATTTATATTTGTATATATTTATATCTGTATAATTTCGATTTGTATATCTTGTCCCGAATCCTGCATGACTGGTGAGTGCGATTGATTTATATATATTTATATTTGTATATATTTATATCTGTATAATTTCGATTTGTATATCTTGTCCCGAATCCTGCATGACTGGTGAGTGCGATTGATTTATATATATTTATATTTGTATATATTTATATCTGTATAATTTCGATTTGTATATCTTGTCCCGAATCCTGCATGACTGGTGAGTGCGATTGATTTATATATATTTATATTTGTATATATTTATATCTGTATAATTTCGATTTGTATATCTTGTCCCGAATCCTGCATGACTGGTGAGTGCGATTGATTTATATATATTTATATTTGTATATATTTATATCTGTATAATTTCGATTTGTATATCTTGTCCCGAATCCTGCATGACTGGTGAGTGCGATTGATTTATATATATTTATATTTGTATATATTTATATCTGTATAATTTCGATTTGTATATCTTGTCCCGAATCCTGCATGACTGGTGAGTGCGATTGATTTATATATATTTATATTTGTATATATTTATATCTGTATAATTTCGATTTGTATATCTTGTCCCGAATCCTGCATGACTGGTGAGTGCGATTGATTTATATATATTTATATTTGTATATATTTATATCTGTATAATTTCGATTTGTATATCTTGTCCCGAATCCTGCATGACTGGTGAGTGCGATTGATTTATATATATTTATATTTGTATATATTTATATCTGTATAATTTCGATTTGTATATCTTGTCCCGAATCCTGCATGACTGGTGAGTGCGATTGATTTATATATATTTATATTTGTATATATTTATATCTGTATAATTTCGATTTGTATATCTTGTCCCGAATCCTGCATGACTGGTGAGTGCGATTGATTTATATATATTTATATTTGTATATATTTATATCTGTATAATTTCGATTTGTATATCTTGTCCCGAATCCTGCATGACTGGTGAGTGCGATTGATTTATATATATTTATATTTGTATATATTTATATCTGTATAATTTCGATTTGTATATCTTGTCCCGAATCCTGCATGACTGGTGAGTGCGATTGATTTATATATATTTATATTTGTATATATTTATATCTGTATAATTTCGATTTGTATATCTTGTCCCGAATCCTGCATGACTGGTGAGTGCGATTGATTTATATATATTTATATTTGTATATATTTATATCTGTATAATTTCGATTTGTATATCTTGTCCCGAATCCTGCATGACTGGTGAGTGCGATTGATTTATATATATTTATATTTGTATATATTTATATCTGTATAATTTCGATTTGTATATCTTGTCCCGAATCCTGCATGACTGGTGAGTGCGATTGATTTATATATATTTATATTTGTATATATTTATATCTGTATAATTTCGATTTGTATATCTTGTCCCGAATCCTGCATGACTGGTGAGTGCGATTGATTTATATATATTTATATTTGTATATATTTATATCTGTATAATTTCGATTTGTATATCTTGTCCCGAATCCTGCATGACTGGTGAGTGCGATTGATTTATATATATTTATATTTGTATATATTTATATCTGTATAATTTCGATTTGTATATCTTGTCCCGAATCCTGCATGACTGGTGAGTGCGATTGATTTATATATATTTATATTTGTATATATTTATATCTGTATAATTTCGATTTGTATATCTTGTCCCGAATCCTGCATGACTGGTGAGTGCGATTGATTTATATATATTTATATTTGTATATATTTATATCTGTATAATTTCGATTTGTATATCTTGTCCCGAATCCTGCATGACTGGTGAGTGCGATTGATTTATATATATTTATATTTGTATATATTTATATCTGTATAATTTCGATTTGTATATCTTGTCCCGAATCCTGCATGACTGGTGAGTGCGATTGATTTATATATATTTATATTTGTATATATTTATATCTGTATAATTTCGATTTGTATATCTTGTCCCGAATCCTGCATGACTGGTGAGTGCGATTGATTTATATATATTTATATTTGTATATATTTATATCTGTATAATTTCGATTTGTATATCTTGTCCCGAATCCTGCATGACTGGTGAGTGCGATTGATTTATATATATTTATATTTGTATATATTTATATCTGTATAATTTCGATTTGTATATCTTGTCCCGAATCCTGCATGACTGGTGAGTGCGATTGATTTATATATATTTATATTTGTATATATTTATATCTGTATAATTTCGATTTGTATATCTTGTCCCGAATCCTGCATGACTGGTGAGTGCGATTGATTTATATATATTTATATTTGTATATATTTATATCTGTATAATTTCGATTTGTATATCTTGTCCCGAATCCTGCATGACTGGTGAGTGCGATTGATTTATATATATTTATATTTGTATATATTTATATCTGTATAATTTCGATTTGTATATCTTGTCCCGAATCCTGCATGACTGGTGAGTGCGATTGATTTATATATATTTATATTTGTATATATTTATATCTGTATAATTTCGATTTGTATATCTTGTCCCGAATCCTGCATGACTGGTGAGTGCGATTGATTTATATATATTTATATTTGTATATATTTATATCTGTATAATTTCGATTTGTATATCTTGTCCCGAATCCTGCATGACTGGTGAGTGCGATTGATTTATATATATTTATATTTGTATATATTTATATCTGTATAATTTCGATTTGTATATCTTGTCCCGAATCCTGCATGACTGGTGAGTGCGATTGATTTATATATATTTATATTTGTATATATTTATATCTGTATAATTTCGATTTGTATATCTTGTCCCGAATCCTGCATGACTGGTGAGTGCGATTGATTTATATATATTTATATTTGTATATATTTATATCTGTATAATTTCGATTTGTATATCTTGTCCCGAATCCTGCATGACTGGTGAGTGCGATTGATTTATATATATTTATATTTGTATATATTTATATCTGTATAATTTCGATTTGTATATCTTGTCCCGAATCCTGCATGACTGGTGAGTGCGATTGATTTATATATATTTATATTTGTATATATTTATATCTGTATAATTTCGATTTGTATATCTTGTCCCGAATCCTGCATGACTGGTGAGTGCGATTGATTTATATATATTTATATTTGTATATATTTATATCTGTATAATTTCGATTTGTATATCTTGTCCCGAATCCTGCATGACTGGTGAGTGCGATTGATTTATATATATTTATATTTGTATATATTTATATCTGTATAATTTCGATTTGTATATCTTGTCCCGAATCCTGCATGACTGGTGAGTGCGATTGATTTATATATATTTATATTTGTATATATTTATATCTGTATAATTTCGATTTGTATATCTTGTCCCGAATCCTGCATGACTGGTGAGTGCGATTGATTTATATATATTTATATTTGTATATATTTATATCTGTATAATTTCGATTTGTATATCTTGTCCCGAATCCTGCATGACTGGTGAGTGCGATTGATTTATATATATTTATATTTGTATATATTTATATCTGTATAATTTCGATTTGTATATCTTGTCCCGAATCCTGCATGACTGGTGAGTGCGATTGATTTATATATATTTATATTTGTATATATTTATATCTGTATAATTTCGATTTGTATATCTTGTCCCGAATCCTGCATGACTGGTGAGTGCGATTGATTTATATATATTTATATTTGTATATATTTATATCTGTATAATTTCGATTTGTATATCTTGTCCCGAATCCTGCATGACTGGTGAGTGCGATTGATTTATATATATTTATATTTGTATATATTTATATCTGTATAATTTCGATTTGTATATCTTGTCCCGAATCCTGCATGACTGGTGAGTGCGATTGATTTATATATATTTATATTTGTATATATTTATATCTGTATAATTTCGATTTGTATATCTTGTCCCGAATCCTGCATGACTGGTGAGTGCGATTGATTTATATATATTTATATTTGTATATATTTATATCTGTATAATTTCGATTTGTATATCTTGTCCCGAATCCTGCATGACTGGTGAGTGCGATTGATTTATATATATTTATATTTGTATATATTTATATCTGTATAATTTCGATTTGTATATCTTGTCCCGAATCCTGCATGACTGGTGAGTGCGATTGATTTATATATATTTATATTTGTATATATTTATATCTGTATAATTTCGATTTGTATATCTTGTCCCGAATCCTGCATGACTGGTGAGTGCGATTGATTTATATATATTTATATTTGTATATATTTATATCTGTATAATTTCGATTTGTATATCTTGTCCCGAATCCTGCATGACTGGTGAGTGCGATTGATTTATATATATTTATATTTGTATATATTTATATCTGTATAATTTCGATTTGTATATCTTGTCCCGAATCCTGCATGACTGGTGAGTGCGATTGATTTATATATATTTATATTTGTATATATTTATATCTGTATAATTTCGATTTGTATATCTTGTCCCGAATCCTGCATGACTGGTGAGTGCGATTGATTTATATATATTTATATTTGTATATATTTATATCTGTATAATTTCGATTTGTATATCTTGTCCCGAATCCTGCATGACTGGTGAGTGCGATTGATTTATATATATTTATATTTGTATATATTTATATCTGTATAATTTCGATTTGTATATCTTGTCCCGAATCCTGCATGACTGGTGAGTGCGATTGATTTATATATATTTATATTTGTATATATTTATATCTGTATAATTTCGATTTGTATATCTTGTCCCGAATCCTGCATGACTGGTGAGTGCGATTGATTTATATATATTTATATTTGTATATATTTATATCTGTATAATTTCGATTTGTATATCTTGTCCCGAATCCTGCATGACTGGTGAGTGCGATTGATTTATATATATTTATATTTGTATATATTTATATCTGTATAATTTCGATTTGTATATCTTGTCCCGAATCCTGCATGACTGGTGAGTGCGATTGATTTATATATATTTATATTTGTATATATTTATATCTGTATAATTTCGATTTGTATATCTTGTCCCGAATCCTGCATGACTGGTGAGTGCGATTGATTTATATATATTTATATTTGTATATATTTATATCTGTATAATTTCGATTTGTATATCTTGTCCCGAATCCTGCATGACTGGTGAGTGCGATTGATTTATATATATTTATATTTGTATATATTTATATCTGTATAATTTCGATTTGTATATCTTGTCCCGAATCCTGCATGACTGGTGAGTGCGATTGATTTATATATATTTATATTTGTATATATTTATATCTGTATAATTTCGATTTGTATATCTTGTCCCGAATCCTGCATGACTGGTGAGTGCGATTGATTTATATATATTTATATTTGTATATATTTATATCTGTATAATTTCGATTTGTATATCTTGTCCCGAATCCTGCATGACTGGTGAGTGCGATTGATTTATATATATTTATATTTGTATATATTTATATCTGTATAATTTCGATTTGTATATCTTGTCCCGAATCCTGCATGACTGGTGAGTGCGATTGATTTATATATATTTATATTTGTATATATTTATATCTGTATAATTTCGATTTGTATATCTTGTCCCGAATCCTGCATGACTGGTGAGTGCGATTGATTTATATATATTTATATTTGTATATATTTATATCTGTATAATTTCGATTTGTATATCTTGTCCCGAATCCTGCATGACTGGTGAGTGCGATTGATTTATATATATTTATATTTGTATATATTTATATCTGTATAATTTCGATTTGTATATCTTGTCCCGAATCCTGCATGACTGGTGAGTGCGATTGATTTATATATATTTATATTTGTATATATTTATATCTGTATAATTTCGATTTGTATATCTTGTCCCGAATCCTGCATGACTGGTGAGTGCGATTGATTTATATATATTTATATTTGTATATATTTATATCTGTATAATTTCGATTTGTATATCTTGTCCCGAATCCTGCATGACTGGTGAGTGCGATTGATTTATATATATTTATATTTGTATATATTTATATCTGTATAATTTCGATTTGTATATCTTGTCCCGAATCCTGCATGACTGGTGAGTGCGATTGATTTATATATATTTATATTTGTATATATTTATATCTGTATAATTTCGATTTGTATATCTTGTCCCGAATCCTGCATGACTGGTGAGTGCGATTGATTTATATATATTTATATTTGTATATATTTATATCTGTATAATTTCGATTTGTATATCTTGTCCCGAATCCTGCATGACTGGTGAGTGCGATTGATTTATATATATTTATATTTGTATATATTTATATCTGTATAATTTCGATTTGTATATCTTGTCCCGAATCCTGCATGACTGGTGAGTGCGATTGATTTATATATATTTATATTTGTATATATTTATATCTGTATAATTTCGATTTGTATATCTTGTCCCGAATCCTGCATGACTGGTGAGTGCGATTGATTTATATATATTTATATTTGTATATATTTATATCTGTATAATTTCGATTTGTATATCTTGTCCCGAATCCTGCATGACTGGTGAGTGCGATTGATTTATATATATTTATATTTGTATATATTTATATCTGTATAATTTCGATTTGTATATCTTGTCCCGAATCCTGCATGACTGGTGAGTGCGATTGATTTATATATATTTATATTTGTATATATTTATATCTGTATAATTTCGATTTGTATATCTTGTCCCGAATCCTGCATGACTGGTGAGTGCGATTGATTTATATATATATTTATATTTGTATATATTTATATCTGTATAATTTCGATTTGTATATCTTGTCCCGAATCCTGCATGACTGGTGAGTGCGATTGATTTATATATATTTATATTTGTATATATTTATATCTGTATAATTTCGATTTGTATATCTTGTCCCGAATCCTGCATGACTGGTGAGTGCGATTGATTTATATATATTTATATTTGTATATATTTATATCTGTATAATTTCGATTTGTATATCTTGTCCCGAATCCTGCATGACTGGTGAGTGCGATTGATTTATATATATTTATATTTGTATATATTTATATCTGTATAATTTCGATTTGTATATCTTGTCCCGAATCCTGCATGACTGGTGAGTGCGATTGATTTATATATATTTATATTTGTATATATTTATATCTGTATAATTTCGATTTGTATATCTTGTCCCGAATCCTGCATGACTGGTGAGTGCGATTGATTTATATATATTTATATTTGTATATATTTATATCTGTATAATTTCGATTTGTATATCTTGTCCCGAATCCTGCATGACTGGTGAGTGCGATTGATTTATATATATTTATATTTGTATATATTTATATCTGTATAATTTCGATTTGTATATCTTGTCCCGAATCCTGCATGACTGGTGAGTGCGATTGATTTATATATATTTATATTTGTATATATTTATATCTGTATAATTTCGATTTGTATATCTTGTCCCGAATCCTGCATGACTGGTGAGTGCGATTGATTTATATATATTTATATTTGTATATATTTATATCTGTATAATTTCGATTTGTATATCTTGTCCCGAATCCTGCATGACTGGTGAGTGCGATTGATTTATATATATTTATATTTGTATATATTTATATCTGTATAATTTCGATTTGTATATCTTGTCCCGAATCCTGCATGACTGGTGAGTGCGATTGATTTATATATATTTATATTTGTATATATTTATATCTGTATAATTTCGATTTGTATATCTTGTCCCGAATCCTGCATGACTGGTGAGTGCGATTGATTTATATATATTTATATTTGTATATATTTATATCTGTATAATTTCGATTTGTATATCTTGTCCCGAATCCTGCATGACTGGTGAGTGCGATTGATTTATATATATTTATATTTGTATATATTTATATCTGTATAATTTCGATTTGTATATCTTGTCCCGAATCCTGCATGACTGGTGAGTGCGATTGATTTATATATATTTATATTTGTATATATTTATATCTGTATAATTTCGATTTGTATATCTTGTCCCGAATCCTGCATGACTGGTGAGTGCGATTGATTTATATATATTTATATTTGTATATATTTATATCTGTATAATTTCGATTTGTATATCTTGTCCCGAATCCTGCATGACTGGTGAGTGCGATTGATTTATATATATTTATATTTGTATATATTTATATCTGTATAATTTCGATTTGTATATCTTGTCCCGAATCCTGCATGACTGGTGAGTGCGATTGATTTATATATATTTATATTTGTATATATTTATATCTGTATAATTTCGATTTGTATATCTTGTCCCGAATCCTGCATGACTGGTGAGTGCGATTGATTTATATATATTTATATTTGTATATATTTATATCTGTATAATTTCGATTTGTATATCTTGTCCCGAATCCTGCATGACTGGTGAGTGCGATTGATTTATATATATTTATATTTGTATATATTTATATCTGTATAATTTCGATTTGTATATCTTGTCCCGAATCCTGCATGACTGGTGAGTGCGATTGATTTATATATATTTATATTTGTATATATTTATATCTGTATAATTTCGATTTGTATATCTTGTCCCGAATCCTGCATGACTGGTGAGTGCGATTGATTTATATATATTTATATTTGTATATATTTATATCTGTATAATTTCGATTTGTATATCTTGTCCCGAATCCTGCATGACTGGTGAGTGCGATTGATTTATATATATTTATATTTGTATATATTTATATCTGTATAATTTCGATTTGTATATCTTGTCCCGAATCCTGCATGACTGGTGAGTGCGATTGATTTATATATATTTATATTTGTATATATTTATATCTGTATAATTTCGATTTGTATATCTTGTCCCGAATCCTGCATGACTGGTGAGTGCGATTGATTTATATATATTTATATTTGTATATATTTATATCTGTATAATTTCGATTTGTATATCTTGTCCCGAATCCTGCATGACTGGTGAGTGCGATTGATTTATATATATTTATATTTGTATATATTTATATCTGTATAATTTCGATTTGTATATCTTGTCCCGAATCCTGCATGACTGGTGAGTGCGATTGATTTATATATATTTATATTTGTATATATTTATATCTGTATAATTTCGATTTGTATATCTTGTCCCGAATCCTGCATGACTGGTGAGTGCGATTGATTTATATATATTTATATTTGTATATATTTATATCTGTATAATTTCGATTTGTATATCTTGTCCCGAATCCTGCATGACTGGTGAGTGCGATTGATTTATATATATTTATATTTGTATATATTTATATCTGTATAATTTCGATTTGTATATCTTGTCCCGAATCCTGCATGACTGGTGAGTGCGATTGATTTATATATATTTATATTTGTATATATTTATATCTGTATAATTTCGATTTGTATATCTTGTCCCGAATCCTGCATGACTGGTGAGTGCGATTGATTTATATATATTTATATTTGTATATATTTATATCTGTATAATTTCGATTTGTATATCTTGTCCCGAATCCTGCATGACTGGTGAGTGCGATTGATTTATATATATTTATATTTGTATATATTTATATCTGTATAATTTCGATTTGTATATCTTGTCCCGAATCCTGCATGACTGGTGAGTGCGATTGATTTATATATATTTATATTTGTATATATTTATATCTGTATAATTTCGATTTGTATATCTTGTCCCGAATCCTGCATGACTGGTGAGTGCGATTGATTTATATATATTTATATTTGTATATATTTATATCTGTATAATTTCGATTTGTATATCTTGTCCCGAATCCTGCATGACTGGTGAGTGCGATTGATTTATATATATTTATATTTGTATATATTTATATCTGTATAATTTCGATTTGTATATCTTGTCCCGAATCCTGCATGACTGGTGAGTGCGATTGATTTATATATATTTATATTTGTATATATTTATATCTGTATAATTTCGATTTGTATATCTTGTCCCGAATCCTGCATGACTGGTGAGTGCGATTGATTTATATATATTTATATTTGTATATATTTATATCTGTATAATTTCGATTTGTATATCTTGTCCCGAATCCTGCATGACTGGTGAGTGCGATTGATTTATATATATTTATATTTGTATATATTTATATCTGTATAATTTCGATTTGTATATCTTGTCCCGAATCCTGCATGACTGGTGAGTGCGATTGATTTATATATATTTATATTTGTATATATTTATATCTGTATAATTTCGATTTGTATATCTTGTCCCGAATCCTGCATGACTGGTGAGTGCGATTGATTTATATATATTTATATTTGTATATATTTATATCTGTATAATTTCGATTTGTATATCTTGTCCCGAATCCTGCATGACTGGTGAGTGCGATTGATTTATATATATTTATATTTGTATATATTTATATCTGTATAATTTCGATTTGTATATCTTGTCCCGAATCCTGCATGACTGGTGAGTGCGATTGATTTATATATATTTATATTTGTATATATTTATATCTGTATAATTTCGATTTGTATATCTTGTCCCGAATCCTGCATGACTGGTGAGTGCGATTGATTTATATATATTTATATTTGTATATATTTATATCTGTATAATTTCGATTTGTATATCTTGTCCCGAATCCTGCATGACTGGTGAGTGCGATTGATTTATATATATTTATATTTGTATATATTTATATCTGTATAATTTCGATTTGTATATCTTGTCCCGAATCCTGCATGACTGGTGAGTGCGATTGATTTATATATATTTATATTTGTATATATTTATATCTGTATAATTTCGATTTGTATATCTTGTCCCGAATCCTGCATGACTGGTGAGTGCGATTGATTTATATATATTTATATTTGTATATATTTATATCTGTATAATTTCGATTTGTATATCTTGTCCCGAATCCTGCATGACTGGTGAGTGCGATTGATTTATATATATTTATATTTGTATATATTTATATCTGTATAATTTCGATTTGTATATCTTGTCCCGAATCCTGCATGACTGGTGAGTGCGATTGATTTATATATATTTATATCTGTATAATTTCGATTTGTATATCTTGTCCCGAATCCTGCATGACTGGTGAGTGCGATTGATTTATATATATTTATATTTGTATATATTTATATCTGTATAATTTCGATTTGTATATCTTGTCCCGAATCCTGCATGACTG
The DNA here is from genome assembly GCA_022414725.1 of Microglena sp. YARC. NCBI lineage: Eukaryota > Viridiplantae > Chlorophyta > Chlorophyceae > Chlamydomonadales > Chlamydomonadaceae > Microglena > Microglena sp. YARC. Next base: position 24,359 of record JAJSRW010001066.1, on the reverse strand, counting down.
GTGAGTGCGATTGATTTATATATATTTATATTTGTATATATTTATATCTGTATAATTTCGATTTGTATATCTTGTCCCGAATCCTGCATGACTGGTGAGTGCGATTGATTTATATATATTTATATTTGTATATATTTATATCTGTATAATTTCGATTTGTATATCTTGTCCCGAATCCTGCATGACTGGTGAGTGCGATTGATATATATTTATATTTGTATATATTTATATCTGTATAATTTCGATTTGTATATCTTGTCCCGAATCCTGCATGACTGGTGAGTGCGATTGATTTATATATATTTATATTTGTATATATTTATATCTGTATAATTTCGATTTGTATATCTTGTCCCGAATCCTGCATGACTGGTGAGTGCGATTGATTTATATATATTTATATTTGTATATATTTATATCTGTATAATTTCGATTTGTATATCTTGTCCCGAATCCTGCATGACTGGTGAGTGCGATTGATTTATATATATTTATATTTGTATATATTTATATCTGTATAATTTCGATTTGTATATCTTGTCCCGAATCCTGCATGACTGGTGAGTGCGATTGATTTATATATATTTATATTTGTATATATTTATATCTGTATAATTTCGATTTGTATATCTTGTCCCGAATCCTGCATGACTGGTGAGTGCGATTGATTTATATATATTTATATTTGTATATATTTATATCTGTATAATTTCGATTTGTATATCTTGTCCCGAATCCTGCATGACTGGTGAGTGCGATTGATTTATATATATTTATATTTGTATATATTTATATCTGTATAATTTCGATTTGTATATCTTGTCCCGAATCCTGCATGACTGGTGAGTGCGATTGATTTATATATATTTATATTTGTATATATTTATATCTGTATAATTTCGATTTGTATATCTTGTCCCGAATCCTGCATGACTGGTGAGTGCGATTGATTTATATATATTTATATTTGTATATATTTATATCTGTATAATTTCGATTTGTATATCTTGTCCCGAATCCTGCATGACTGGTGAGTGCGATTGATTTATATATATTTATATTTGTATATATTTATATCTGTATAATTTCGATTTGTATATCTTGTCCCGAATCCTGCATGACTGGTGAGTGCGATTGATTTATATATATTTATATTTGTATATATTTATATCTGTATAATTTCGATTTGTATATCTTGTCCCGAATCCTGCATGACTGGTGAGTGCGATTGATTTATATATATTTATATTTGTATATATTTATATCTGTATAATTTCGATTTGTATATCTTGTCCCGAATCCTGCATGACTGGTGAGTGCGATTGATTTATATATATTTATATTTGTATATATTTATATCTGTATAATTTCGATTTGTATATCTTGTCCCGAATCCTGCATGACTGGTGAGTGCGATTGATTTATATATATTTATATTTGTATATATTTATATCTGTATAATTTCGATTTGTATATCTTGTCCCGAATCCTGCATGACTGGTGAGTGCGATTGATTTATATATATTTATATTTGTATATATTTATATCTGTATAATTTCGATTTGTATATCTTGTCCCGAATCCTGCATGACTGGTGAGTGCGATTGATTTATATATATTTATATTTGTATATATTTATATCTGTATAATTTCGATTTGTATATCTTGTCCCGAATCCTGCATGACTGGTGAGTGCGATTGATTTATATATATTTATATTTGTATATATTTATATCTGTATAATTTCGATTTGTATATCTTGTCCCGAATCCTGCATGACTGGTGAGTGCGATTGATTTATATATATTTATATTTGTATATATTTATATCTGTATAATTTCGATTTGTATATCTTGTCCCGAATCCTGCATGACTGGTGAGTGCGATTGATTTATATATATTTATATTTGTATATATTTATATCTGTATAATTTCGATTTGTATATCTTGTCCCGAATCCTGCATGACTGGTGAGTGCGATTGATTTATATATATTTATATTTGTATATATTTATATCTGTATAATTTCGATTTGTATATCTTGTCCCGAATCCTGCATGACTGGTGAGTGCGATTGATTTATATATATTTATATTTGTATATATTTATATCTGTATAATTTCGATTTGTATATCTTGTCCCGAATCCTGCATGACTGGTGAGTGCGATTGATTTATATATATTTATATTTGTATATATTTATATCTGTATAATTTCGATTTGTATATCTTGTCCCGAATCCTGCATGACTGGTGAGTGCGATTGATTTATATATATTTATATTTGTATATATTTATATCTGTATAATTTCGATTTGTATATCTTGTCCCGAATCCTGCATGACTGGTGAGTGCGATTGATTTATATATATTTATATTTGTATATATTTATATCTGTATAATTTCGATTTGTATATCTTGTCCCGAATCCTGCATGACTGGTGAGTGCGATTGATTTATATATATTTATATTTGTATATATTTATATCTGTATAATTTCGATTTGTATATCTTGTCCCGAATCCTGCATGACTGGTGAGTGCGATTGATTTATATATATTTATATTTGTATATATTTATATCTGTATAATTTCGATTTGTATATCTTGTCCCGAATCCTGCATGACTGGTGAGTGCGATTGATTTATATATATTTATATTTGTATATATTTATATCTGTATAATTTCGATTTGTATATCTTGTCCCGAATCCTGCATGACTGGTGAGTGCGATTGATTTATATATATTTATATTTGTATATATTTATATCTGTATAATTTCGATTTGTATATCTTGTCCCGAATCCTGCATGACTGGTGAGTGCGATTGATTTATATATATTTATATTTGTATATATTTATATCTGTATAATTTCGATTTGTATATCTTGTCCCGAATCCTGCATGACTGGTGAGTGCGATTGATTTATATATATTTATATTTGTATATATTTATATCTGTATAATTTCGATTTGTATATCTTGTCCCGAATCCTGCATGACTGGTGAGTGCGATTGATTTATATATATTTATATTTGTATATATTTATATCTGTATAATTTCGATTTGTATATCTTGTCCCGAATCCTGCATGACTGGTGAGTGCGATTGATTTATATATATTTATATTTGTATATATTTATATCTGTATAATTTCGATTTGTATATCTTGTCCCGAATCCTGCATGACTGGTGAGTGCGATTGATTTATATATATTTATATTTGTATATATTTATATCTGTATAATTTCGATTTGTATATCTTGTCCCGAATCCTGCATGACTGGTGAGTGCGATTGATTTATATATATTTATATTTGTATATATTTATATCTGTATAATTTCGATTTGTATATCTTGTCCCGAATCCTGCATGACTGGTGAGTGCGATTGATTTATATATATTTATATTTGTATATATTTATATCTGTATAATTTCGATTTGTATATCTTGTCCCGAATCCTGCATGACTGGTGAATTTATATATATTTATATGATATATTTATATCTGTATAATTTCGATTTGTATATCTTGTCCCGAATCCTGCATGACTGGTGAGTGCGATTGATTTATATATATTTATATTTGTATATATATATGTCTGTATAATTTCGATTTGTATATCTTGTCCCGAATCCTGCATGACTGGTGAGTGCGATTGATTTATATATATTTATATTTGTATATATTTATATCTGTATAATTTCGATTTGTATATCTTGTCCCGAATCCTGCATGACTGGTGAGTGCGATTGATTTATATATATTTATATTTGTATATATTTATATCTGTATAATTTCGATTTGTATATCTTGTCCCGAATCCTGCATGACTGGTGAGTGCGATTGATTTATATATATTTATATTTGTATATATTTATATCTGTATAATTTCGATTTGTATATCTTGTCCCGAATCCTGCATGACTGGTGAGTGCGATTGATTTATATATATTTATATTTGTATATATTTATATCTGTATAATTTCGATTTGTATATCTTGTCCCGAATCCTGCATGACTGGTGAGTGCGATTGATTTATATATATTTATATTTGTATATATTTATATCTGTATAATTTCGATTTGTATATCTTGTCCCGAATCCTGCATGACTGGTGAGTGCGATTGATTTATATATATTTATATTTGTATATATTTATATCTGTATAATTTCGATTTGTATATCTTGTCCCGAATCCTGCATGACTGGTGAGTGCGATTGATTTATATATATTTATATTTGTATATATTTATATCTGTATAATTTCGATTTGTATATCTTGTCCCGAATCCTGCATGACTGGTGAGTGCGATTGATTTATATATATTTATATTTGTATATATTTATATCTGTATAATTTCGATTTGTATATCTTGTCCCGAATCCTGCATGACTGGTGAGTGCGATTGATTTATATATATTTATATTTGTATATATTTATATCTGTATAATTTCGATTTGTATATCTTGTCCCGAATCCTGCATGACTGGTGAGTGCGATTGATTTATATATATTTATATTTGTATATATTTATATCTGTATAATTTCGATTTGTATATCTTGTCCCGAATCCTGCATGACTGGTGAGTGCGATTGATTTATATATATTTATATTTGTATATATTTATATCTGTATAATTTCGATTTGTATATCTTGTCCCGAATCCTGCATGACTGGTGAGTGCGATTGATTTATATATATTTATATTTGTATATATTTATATCTGTATAATTTCGATTTGTATATCTTGTCCCGAATCCTGCATGACTGGTGAGTGCGATTGATTTATATATATTTATATTTGTATATATTTATATCTGTATAATTTCGATTTGTATATCTTGTCCCGAATCCTGCATGACTGGTGAGTGCGATTGATTTATATATATTTATATTTGTATATATTTATATCTGTATAATTTCGATTTGTATATCTTGTCCCGAATCCTGCATGACTGGTGAGTGCGATTGATTTATATATATTTATATTTGTATATATTTATATCTGTATAATTTCGATTTGTATATCTTGTCCCGAATCCTGCATGACTGGTGAGTGCGATTGATTTATATATATTTATATTTGTATATATTTATATCTGTATAATTTCGATTTGTATATCTTGTCCCGAATCCTGCATGACTGGTGAGTGCGATTGATTTATATATATTTATATTTGTATATATTTATATCTGTATAATTTCGATTTGTATATCTTGTCCCGAATCCTGCATGACTGGTGAGTGCGATTGATTTATATATATTTATATTTGTATATATTTATATCTGTATAATTTCGATTTGTATATCTTGTCCCGAATCCTGCATGACTGGTGAGTGCGATTGATTTATATATATTTATATTTGTATATATTTATATCTGTATAATTTCGATTTGTATATCTTGTCCCGAATCCTGCATGACTGGTGAGTGCGATTGATTTATATATATTTATATTTGTATATATTTATATCTGTATAATTTCGATTTGTATATCTTGTCCCGAATCCTGCATGACTGGTGAGTGCGATTGATTTATATATATTTATATTTGTATATATTTATATCTGTATAATTTCGATTTGTATATCTTGTCCCGAATCCTGCATGACTGGTGAGTGCGATTGATTTATATATATTTATATTTGTATATATTTATATCTGTATAATTTCGATTTGTATATCTTGTCCCGAATCCTGCATGACTGGTGAGTGCGATTGATTTATATATATTTATATTTGTATATATTTATATCTGTATAATTTCGATTTGTATATCTTGTCCCGAATCCTGCATGACTGGTGAGTGCGATTGATTTATATATATTTATATTTGTATATATTTATATCTGTATAATTTCGATTTGTATATCTTGTCCCGAATCCTGCATGACTGGTGAGTGCGATTGATTTATATATATTTATATTTGTATATATTTATATCTGTATAATTTCGATTTGTATATCTTGTCCCGAATCCTGCATGACTGGTGAGTGCGATTGATTTATATATATTTATATTTGTATATATTTATATCTGTATAATTTCGATTTGTATATCTTGTCCCGAATCCTGCATGACTGGTGAGTGCGATTGATTTATATATATTTATATTTGTATATATTTATATCTGTATAATTTCGATTTGTATATCTTGTCCCGAATCCTGCATGACTGGTGAGTGCGATTGATTTATATATATTTATATTTGTATATATTTATATCTGTATAATTTCGATTTGTATATCTTGTCCCGAATCCTGCATGACTGGTGAGTGCGATTGATTTATATATATTTATATTTGTATATATTTATATCTGTATAATTTCGATTTGTATATCTTGTCCCGAATCCTGCATGACTGGTGAGTGCGATTGATTTATATATATTTATATTTGTATATATTTATATCTGTATAATTTCGATTTGTATATCTTGTCCCGAATCCTGCATGACTGGTGAGTGCGATTGATTTATATATATTTATATTTGTATATATTTATATCTGTATAATTTCGATTTGTATATCTTGTCCCGAATCCTGCATGACTGGTGAGTGCGATTGATTTATATATATTTATATTTGTATATATTTATATCTGTATAATTTCGATTTGTATATCTTGTCCCGAATCCTGCATGACTGGTGAGTGCGATTGATTTATATATATTTATATTTGTATATATTTATATCTGTATAATTTCGATTTGTATATCTTGTCCCGAATCCTGCATGACTGGTGAGTGCGATTGATTTATATATATTTATATTTGTATATATTTATATCTGTATAATTTCGATTTGTATATCTTGTCCCGAATCCTGCATGACTGGTGAGTGCGATTGATTTATATATATTTATATTTGTATATATTTATATCTGTATAATTTCGATTTGTATATCTTGTCCCGAATCCTGCATGACTGGTGAGTGCGATTGATTTATATATATTTATATTTGTATATATTTATATCTGTATAATTTCGATTTGTATATCTTGTCCCGAATCCTGCATGACTGGTGAGTGCGATTGATTTATATATATTTATATTTGTATATATTTATATCTGTATAATTTCGATTTGTATATCTTGTCCCGAATCCTGCATGACTGGTGAGTGCGATTGATTTATATATATTTATATTTGTATATATTTATATCTGTATAATTTCGATTTGTATATCTTGTCCCGAATCCTGCATGACTGGTGAGTGCGATTGATTTATATATATTTATATTTGTATATATTTATATCTGTATAATTTCGATTTGTATATCTTGTCCCGAATCCTGCATGACTGGTGAGTGCGATTGATTTATATATATTTATATTTGTATATATTTATATCTGTATAATTTCGATTTGTATATCTTGTCCCGAATCCTGCATGACTGGTGAGTGCGATTGATTTATATATATTTATATTTGTATATATTTATATCTGTATAATTTCGATTTGTATATCTTGTCCCGAATCCTGCATGACTGGTGAGTGCGATTGATTTATATATATTTATATTTGTATATATTTATATCTGTATAATTTCGATTTGTATATCTTGTCCCGAATCCTGCATGACTGGTGAGTGCGATTGATTTATATATATTTATATTTGTATATATTTATATCTGTATAATTTCGATTTGTATATCTTGTCCCGAATCCTGCATGACTGGTGAGTGCGATTGATTTATATATATATTTATATTTGTATATATTTATATCTGTATAATTTCGATTTGTATATCTTGTCCCGAATCCTGCATGACTGGTGAGTGCGATTGATTTATATATATTTATATTTGTATATATTTATATCTGTATAATTTCGATTTGTATATCTTGTCCCGAATCCTGCATGACTGGTGAGTGCGATTGATTTATATATATTTATATTTGTATATATTTATATCTGTATAATTTCGATTTGTATATCTTGTCCCGAATCCTGCATGACTGGTGAGTGCGATTGATTTATATATATTTATATTTGTATATATTTATATCTGTATAATTTCGATTTGTATATCTTGTCCCGAATCCTGCATGACTGGTGAGTGCGATTGATTTATATATATTTATATTTGTATATATTTATATCTGTATAATTTCGATTTGTATATCTTGTCCCGAATCCTGCATGACTGGTGAGTGCGATTGATTTATATATATTTATATTTGTATATATTTATATCTGTATAATTTCGATTTGTATATCTTGTCCCGAATCCTGCATGACTGGTGAGTGCGATTGATTTATATATATTTATATTTGTATATATTTATATCTGTATAATTTCGATTTGTATATCTTGTCCCGAATCCTGCATGACTGGTGAGTGCGATTGATTTATATATATTTATATTTGTATATATTTATATCTGTATAATTTCGATTTGTATATCTTGTCCCGAATCCTGCATGACTGGTGAGTGCGATTGATTTATATATATTTATATTTGTATATATTTATATCTGTATAATTTCGATTTGTATATCTTGTCCCGAATCCTGCATGACTGGTGAGTGCGATTGATTTATATATATTTATATTTGTATATATTTATATCTGTATAATTTCGATTTGTATATCTTGTCCCGAATCCTGCATGACTGGTGAGTGCGATTGATTTATATATATTTATATTTGTATATATTTATATCTGTATAATTTCGATTTGTATATCTTGTCCCGAATCCTGCATGACTGGTGAGTGCGATTGATTTATATATATTTATATTTGTATATATTTATATCTGTATAATTTCGATTTGTATATCTTGTCCCGAATCCTGCATGACTGGTGAGTGCGATTGATTTATATATATTTATATTTGTATATATTTATATCTGTATAATTTCGATTTGTATATCTTGTCCCGAATCCTGCATGACTGGTGAGTGCGATTGATTTATATATATTTATATTTGTATATATTTATATCTGTATAATTTCGATTTGTATATCTTGTCCCGAATCCTGCATGACTGGTGAGTGCGATTGATTTATATATATTTATATTTGTATATATTTATATCTGTATAATTTCGATTTGTATATCTTGTCCCGAATCCTGCATGACTGGTGAGTGCGATTGATTTATATATATTTATATTTGTATATATTTATATCTGTATAATTTCGATTTGTATATCTTGTCCCGAATCCTGCATGACTGGTGAGTGCGATTGATTTATATATATTTATATTTGTATATATTTATATCTGTATAATTTCGATTTGTATATCTTGTCCCGAATCCTGCATGACTGGTGAGTGCGATTGATTTATATATATTTATATTTGTATATATTTATATCTGTATAATTTCGATTTGTATATCTTGTCCCGAATCCTGCATGACTGGTGAGTGCGATTGATTTATATATATTTATATTTGTATATATTTATATCTGTATAATTTCGATTTGTATATCTTGTCCCGAATCCTGCATGACTGGTGAGTGCGATTGATTTATATATATTTATATTTGTATATATTTATATCTGTATAATTTCGATTTGTATATCTTGTCCCGAATCCTGCATGACTGGTGAGTGCGATTGATTTATATATATTTATATTTGTATATATTTATATCTGTATAATTTCGATTTGTATATCTTGTCCCGAATCCTGCATGACTGGTGAGTGCGATTGATTTATATATATTTATATTTGTATATATTTATATCTGTATAATTTCGATTTGTATATCTTGTCCCGAATCCTGCATGACTGGTGAGTGCGATTGATTTATATATATTTATATTTGTATATATTTATATCTGTATAATTTCGATTTGTATATCTTGTCCCGAATCCTGCATGACTGGTGAGTGCGATTGATTTATATATATTTATATTTGTATATATTTATATCTGTATAATTTCGATTTGTATATCTTGTCCCGAATCCTGCATGACTGGTGAGTGCGATTGATTTATATATATTTATATTTGTATATATTTATATCTGTATAATTTCGATTTGTATATCTTGTCCCGAATCCTGCATGACTGGTGAGTGCGATTGATTTATATATATTTATATTTGTATATATTTATATCTGTATAATTTCGATTTGTATATCTTGTCCCGAATCCTGCATGACTGGTGAGTGCGATTGATTTATATATATTTATATTTGTATATATTTATATCTGTATAATTTCGATTTGTATATCTTGTCCCGAATCCTGCATGACTGGTGAGTGCGATTGATTTATATATATTTATATTTGTATATATTTATATCTGTATAATTTCGATTTGTATATCTTGTCCCGAATCCTGCATGACTGGTGAGTGCGATTGATTTATATATATTTATATTTGTATATATTTATATCTGTATAATTTCGATTTGTATATCTTGTCCCGAATCCTGCATGACTGGTGAGTGCGATTGATTTATATATATTTATATTTGTATATATTTATATCTGTATAATTTCGATTTGTATATCTTGTCCCGAATCCTGCATGACTGGTGAGTGCGATTGATTTATATATATTTATATTTGTATATATTTATATCTGTATAATTTCGATTTGTATATCTTGTCCCGAATCCTGCATGACTGGTGAGTGCGATTGATTTATATATATTTATATTTGTATATATTTATATCTGTATAATTTCGATTTGTATATCTTGTCCCGAATCCTGCATGACTGGTGAGTGCGATTGATTTATATATATTTATATTTGTATATATTTATATCTGTATAATTTCGATTTGTATATCTTGTCCCGAATCCTGCATGACTGGTGAGTGCGATTGATTTATATATATTTATATTTGTATATATTTATATCTGTATAATTTCGATTTGTATATCTTGTCCCGAATCCTGCATGACTGGTGAGTGCGATTGATTTATATATATTTATATTTGTATATATTTATATCTGTATAATTTCGATTTGTATATCTTGTCCCGAATCCTGCATGACTGGTGAGTGCGATTGATTTATATATATTTATATTTGTATATATTTATATCTGTATAATTTCGATTTGTATATCTTGTCCCGAATCCTGCATGACTGGTGAGTGCGATTGATTTATATATATTTATATTTGTATATATTTATATCTGTATAATTTCGATTTGTATATCTTGTCCCGAATCCTGCATGACTGGTGAGTGCGATTGATTTATATATATTTATATTTGTATATATTTATATCTGTATAATTTCGATTTGTATATCTTGTCCCGAATCCTGCATGACTGGTGAGTGCGATTGATTTATATATATTTATATTTGTATATATTTATATCTGTATAATTTCGATTTGTATATCTTGTCCCGAATCCTGCATGACTGGTGAGTGCGATTGATTTATATATATTTATATTTGTATATATTTATATCTGTATAATTTCGATTTGTATATCTTGTCCCGAATCCTGCATGACTGGTGAGTGCGATTGATTTATATATATTTATATTTGTATATATTTATATCTGTATAATTTCGATTTGTATATCTTGTCCCGAATCCTGCATGACTGGTGAGTGCGATTGATTTATATATATTTATATTTGTATATATTTATATCTGTATAATTTCGATTTGTATATCTTGTCCCGAATCCTGCATGACTGGTGAGTGCGATTGATTTATATATATTTATATTTGTATATATTTATATCTGTATAATTTCGATTTGTATATCTTGTCCCGAATCCTGCATGACTGGTGAGTGCGATTGATTTATATATATTTATATTTGTATATATTTATATCTGTATAATTTCGATTTGTATATCTTGTCCCGAATCCTGCATGACTGGTGAGTGCGATTGATTTATATATATTTATATTTGTATATATTTATATCTGTATAATTTCGATTTGTATATCTTGTCCCGAATCCTGCATGACTGGTGAGTGCGATTGATTTATATATATTTATATTTGTATATATTTATATCTGTATAATTTCGATTTGTATATCTTGTCCCGAATCCTGCATGACTGGTGAGTGCGATTGATTTATATATATTTATATTTGTATATATTTATATCTGTATAATTTCGATTTGTATATCTTGTCCCGAATCCTGCATGACTGGTGAGTGCGATTGATTTATATATATTTATATTTGTATATATTTATATCTGTATAATTTCGATTTGTATATCTTGTCCCGAATCCTGCATGACTGGTGAGTGCGATTGATTTATATATATTTATATTTGTATATATTTATATCTGTATAATTTCGATTTGTATATCTTGTCCCGAATCCTGCATGACTGGTGAGTGCGATTGATTTATATATATTTATATTTGTATATATTTATATCTGTATAATTTCGATTTGTATATCTTGTCCCGAATCCTGCATGACTGGTGAGTGCGATTGATTTATATATATTTATATTTGTATATATTTATATCTGTATAATTTCGATTTGTATATCTTGTCCCGAATCCTGCATGACTGGTGAGTGCGATTGATTTATATATATTTATATTTGTATATATTTATATCTGTATAATTTCGATTTGTATATCTTGTCCCGAATCCTGCATGACTGGTGAGTGCGATTGATTTATATATATTTATATTTGTATATATTTATATCTGTATAATTTCGATTTGTATATCTTGTCCCGAATCCTGCATGACTGGTGAGTGCGATTGATTTATATATATTTATATTTGTATATATTTATATCTGTATAATTTCGATTTGTATATCTTGTCCCGAATCCTGCATGACTGGTGAGTGCGATTGATTTATATATATTTATATTTGTATATATTTATATCTGTATAATTTCGATTTGTATATCTTGTCCCGAATCCTGCATGACTGGTGAGTGCGATTGATTTATATATATTTATATTTGTATATATTTATATCTGTATAATTTCGATTTGTATATCTTGTCCCGAATCCTGCATGACTGGTGAGTGCGATTGATTTATATATATTTATATTTGTATATATTTATATCTGTATAATTTCGATTTGTATATCTTGTCCCGAATCCTGCATGACTGGTGAGTGCGATTGATTTATATATATTTATATTTGTATATATTTATATCTGTATAATTTCGATTTGTATATCTTGTCCCGAATCCTGCATGACTGGTGAGTGCGATTGATTTATATATATTTATATTTGTATATATTTATATCTGTATAATTTCGATTTGTATATCTTGTCCCGAATCCTGCATGACTGGTGAGTGCGATTGATTTATATATATTTATATTTGTATATATTTATATCTGTATAATTTCGATTTGTATATCTTGTCCCGAATCCTGCATGACTGGTGAGTGCGATTGATTTATATATATTTATATTTGTATATATTTATATCTGTATAATTTCGATTTGTATATCTTGTCCCGAATCCTGCATGACTGGTGAGTGCGATTGATTTATATATATTTATATTTGTATATATTTATATCTGTATAATTTCGATTTGTATATCTTGTCCCGAATCCTGCATGACTGGTGAGTGCGATTGATTTATATATATTTATATTTGTATATATTTATATCTGTATAATTTCGATTTGTATATCTTGTCCCGAATCCTGCATGACTGGTGAGTGCGATTGATTTATATATATTTATATTTGTATATATTTATATCTGTATAATTTCGATTTGTATATCTTGTCCCGAATCCTGCATGACTGGTGAGTGCGATTGATTTATATATATTTATATTTGTATATATTTATATCTGTATAATTTCGATTTGTATATCTTGTCCCGAATCCTGCATGACTGGTGAGTGCGATTGATTTATATATATTTATATTTGTATATATTTATATCTGTATAATTTCGATTTGTATATCTTGTCCCGAATCCTGCATGACTGGTGAGTGCGATTGATTTATATATATTTATATTTGTATATATTTATATCTGTATAATTTCGATTTGTATATCTTGTCCCGAATCCTGCATGACTGGTGAGTGCGATTGATTTATATATATTTATATTTGTATATATTTATATCTGTATAATTTCGATTTGTATATCTTGTCCCGAATCCTGCATGACTGGTGAGTGCGATTGATTTATATATATTTATATTTGTATATATTTATATCTGTATAATTTCGATTTGTATATCTTGTCCCGAATCCTGCATGACTGGTGAGTGCGATTGATTTATATATATTTATATTTGTATATATTTATATCTGTATAATTTCGATTTGTATATCTTGTCCCGAATCCTGCATGACTGGTGAGTGCGATTGATTTATATATATTTATATTTGTATATATTTATATCTGTATAATTTCGATTTGTATATCTTGTCCCGAATCCTGCATGACTGGTGAGTGCGATTGATTTATATATATTTATATTTGTATATATTTATATCTGTATAATTTCGATTTGTATATCTTGTCCCGAATCCTGCATGACTGGTGAGTGCGATTGATTTATATATATTTATATTTGTATATATTTATATCTGTATAATTTCGATTTGTATATCTTGTCCCGAATCCTGCATGACTGGTGAGTGCGATTGATTTATATATATTTATATTTGTATATATTTATATCTGTATAATTTCGATTTGTATATCTTGTCCCGAATCCTGCATGACTGGTGAGTGCGATTGATTTATATATATTTATATTTGTATATATTTATATCTGTATAATTTCGATTTGTATATCTTGTCCCGAATCCTGCATGACTGGTGAGTGCGATTGATTTATATATATTTATATTTGTATATATTTATATCTGTATAATTTCGATTTGTATATCTTGTCCCGAATCCTGCATGACTGGTGAGTGCGATTGATTTATATATATTTATATTTGTATATATTTATATCTGTATAATTTCGATTTGTATATCTTGTCCCGAATCCTGCATGACTGGTGAGTGCGATTGATTTATATATATTTATATTTGTATATATTTATATCTGTATAATTTCGATTTGTATATCTTGTCCCGAATCCTGCATGACTGGTGAGTGCGATTGATTTATATATATTTATATTTGTATATATTTATATCTGTATAATTTCGATTTGTATATCTTGTCCCGAATCCTGCATGACTGGTGAGTGCGATTGATTTATATATATTTATATTTGTATATATTTATATCTGTATAATTTCGATTTGTATATCTTGTCCCGAATCCTGCATGACTGGTGAGTGCGATTGATTTATATATATTTATATTTGTATATATTTATATCTGTATAATTTCGATTTGTATATCTTGTCCCGAATCCTGCATGACTGGTGAGTGCGATTGATTTATATATATTTATATTTGTATATATTTATATCTGTATAATTTCGATTTGTATATCTTGTCCCGAATCCTGCATGACTGGTGAGTGCGATTGATTTATATATATTTATATTTGTATATATTTATATCTGTATAATTTCGATTTGTATATCTTGTCCCGAATCCTGCATGACTGGTGAGTGCGATTGATTTATATATATTTATATTTGTATATATTTATATCTGTATAATTTCGATTTGTATATCTTGTCCCGAATCCTGCATGACTGGTGAGTGCGATTGATTTATATATATTTATATTTGTATATATTTATATCTGTATAATTTCGATTTGTATATCTTGTCCCGAATCCTGCATGACTGGTGAGTGCGATTGATTTATATATATTTATATTTGTATATATTTATATCTGTATAATTTCGATTTGTATATCTTGTCCCGAATCCTGCATGACTGGTGAGTGCGATTGATTTATATATATTTATATTTGTATATATTTATATCTGTATAATTTCGATTTGTATATCTTGTCCCGAATCCTGCATGACTGGTGAGTGCGATTGATTTATATATATTTATATTTGTATATATTTATATCTGTATAATTTCGATTTGTATATCTTGTCCCGAATCCTGCATGACTGGTGAGTGCGATTGATTTATATATATTTATATTTGTATATATTTATATCTGTATAATTTCGATTTGTATATCTTGTCCCGAATCCTGCATGACTGGTGAGTGCGATTGATTTATATATATTTATATTTGTATATATTTATATCTGTATAATTTCGATTTGTATATCTTGTCCCGAATCCTGCATGACTGGTGAGTGCGATTGATTTATATATATTTATATTTGTATATATTTATATCTGTATAATTTCGATTTGTATATCTTGTCCCGAATCCTGCATGACTGGTGAGTGCGATTGATTTATATATATTTATATTTGTATATATTTATATCTGTATAATTTCGATTTGTATATCTTGTCCCGAATCCTGCATGACTGGTGAGTGCGATTGATTTATATATATTTATATTTGTATATATTTATATCTGTATAATTTCGATTTGTATATCTTGTCCCGAATCCTGCATGACTGGTGAGTGCGATTGATTTATATATATTTATATTTGTATATATTTATATCTGTATAATTTCGATTTGTATATCTTGTCCCGAATCCTGCATGACTGGTGAGTGCGATTGATTTATATATATTTATATTTGTATATATTTATATCTGTATAATTTCGATTTGTATATCTTGTCCCGAATCCTGCATGACTGGTGAGTGCGATTGATTTATATATATTTATATTTGTATATATTTATATCTGTATAATTTCGATTTGTATATCTTGTCCCGAATCCTGCATGACTGGTGAGTGCGATTGATTTATATATATTTATATTTGTATATATTTATATCTGTATAATTTCGATTTGTATATCTTGTCCCGAATCCTGCATGACTGGTGAGTGCGATTGATTTATATATATTTATATTTGTATATATTTATATCTGTATAATTTCGATTTGTATATCTTGTCCCGAATCCTGCATGACTGGTGAGTGCGATTGATTTATATATATTTATATTTGTATATATTTATATCTGTATAATTTCGATTTGTATATCTTGTCCCGAATCCTGCATGACTGGTGAGTGCGATTGATTTATATATATTTATATTTGTATATATTTATATCTGTATAATTTCGATTTGTATATCTTGTCCCGAATCCTGCATGACTGGTGAGTGCGATTGATTTATATATATTTATATTTGTATATATTTATATCTGTATAATTTCGATTTGTATATCTTGTCCCGAATCCTGCATGACTGGTGAGTGCGATTGATTTATATATATTTATATTTGTATATATTTATATCTGTATAATTTCGATTTGTATATCTTGTCCCGAATCCTGCATGACTGGTGAGTGCGATTGATTTATATATATTTATATTTGTATATATTTATATCTGTATAATTTCGATTTGTATATCTTGTCCCGAATCCTGCATGACTGGTGAGTGCGATTGATTTATATATATTTATATTTGTATATATTTATATCTGTATAATTTCGATTTGTATATCTTGTCCCGAATCCTGCATGACTGGTGAGTGCGATTGATTTATATATATTTATATTTGTATATATTTATATCTGTATAATTTCGATTTGTATATCTTGTCCCGAATCCTGCATGACTGGTGAGTGCGATTGATTTATATATATTTATATTTGTATATATTTATATCTGTATAATTTCGATTTGTATATCTTGTCCCGAATCCTGCATGACTGGTGAGTGCGATTGATTTATATATATTTATATTTGTATATATTTATATCTGTATAATTTCGATTTGTATATCTTGTCCCGAATCCTGCATGACTGGTGAGTGCGATTGATTTATATATATTTATATTTGTATATATTTATATCTGTATAATTTCGATTTGTATATCTTGTCCCGAATCCTGCATGACTGGTGAGTGCGATTGATTTATATATATTTATATTTGTATATATTTATATCTGTATAATTTCGATTTGTATATCTTGTCCCGAATCCTGCATGACTGGTGAGTGCGATTGATTTATATATATTTATATTTGTATATATTTATATCTGTATAATTTCGATTTGTATATCTTGTCCCGAATCCTGCATGACTGGTGAGTGCGATTGATTTATATATATTTATATTTGTATATATTTATATCTGTATAATTTCGATTTGTATATCTTGTCCCGAATCCTGCATGACTGGTGAGTGCGATTGATTTATATATATTTATATTTGTATATATTTATATCTGTATAATTTCGATTTGTATATCTTGTCCCGAATCCTGCATGACTGGTGAGTGCGATTGATTTATATATATTTATATTTGTATATATTTATATCTGTATAATTTCGATTTGTATATCTTGTCCCGAATCCTGCATGACTGGTGAGTGCGATTGATTTATATATATTTATATTTGTATATATTTATATCTGTATAATTTCGATTTGTATATCTTGTCCCGAATCCTGCATGACTGGTGAGTGCGATTGATTTATATATATTTATATTTGTATATATTTATATCTGTATAATTTCGATTTGTATATCTTGTCCCGAATCCTGCATGACTGGTGAGTGCGATTGATTTATATATATTTATATTTGTATATATTTATATCTGTATAATTTCGATTTGTATATCTTGTCCCGAATCCTGCATGACTGGTGAGTGCGATTGATTTATATATATTTATATTTGTATATATTTATATCTGTATAATTTCGATTTGTATATCTTGTCCCGAATCCTGCATGACTGGTGAGTGCGATTGATTTATATATATTTATATTTGTATATATTTATATCTGTATAATTTCGATTTGTATATCTTGTCCCGAATCCTGCATGACTGGTGAGTGCGATTGATTTATATATATTTATATTTGTATATATTTATATCTGTATAATTTCGATTTGTATATCTTGTCCCGAATCCTGCATGACTGGTGAGTGCGATTGATTTATATATATTTATATTTGTATATATTTATATCTGTATAATTTCGATTTGTATATCTTGTCCCGAATCCTGCATGACTGGTGAGTGCGATTGATTTATATATATTTATATTTGTATATATTTATATCTGTATAATTTCGATTTGTATATCTTGTCCCGAATCCTGCATGACTGGTGAGTGCGATTGATTTATATATATTTATATTTGTATATATTTATATCTGTATAATTTCGATTTGTATATCTTGTCCCGAATCCTGCATGACTGGTGAGTGCGATTGATTTATATATATTTATATTTGTATATATTTATATCTGTATAATTTCGATTTGTATATCTTGTCCCGAATCCTGCATGACTGGTGAGTGCGATTGATTTATATATATTTATATTTGTATATATTTATATCTGTATAATTTCGATTTGTATATCTTGTCCCGAATCCTGCATGACTGGTGAGTGCGATTGATTTATATATATTTATATTTGTATATATTTATATCTGTATAATTTCGATTTGTATATCTTGTCCCGAATCCTGCATGACTGGTGAGTGCGATTGATTTATATATATTTATATTTGTATATATTTATATCTGTATAATTTCGATTTGTATATCTTGTCCCGAATCCTGCATGACTGGTGAGTGCGATTGATTTATATATATTTATATTTGTATATATTTATATCTGTATAATTTCGATTTGTATATCTTGTCCCGAATCCTGCATGACTGGTGAGTGCGATTGATTTATATATATTTATATTTGTATATATTTATATCTGTATAATTTCGATTTGTATATCTTGTCCCGAATCCTGCATGACTGGTGAGTGCGATTGATTTATATATATTTATATTTGTATATATTTATATCTGTATAATTTCGATTTGTATATCTTGTCCCGAATCCTGCATGACTGGTGAGTGCGATTGATTTATATATATTTATATTTGTATATATTTATATCTGTATAATTTCGATTTGTATATCTTGTCCCGAATCCTGCATGACTGGTGAGTGCGATTGATTTATATATATTTATATTTGTATATATTTATATCTGTATAATTTCGATTTGTATATCTTGTCCCGAATCCTGCATGACTGGTGAGTGCGATTGATTTATATATATTTATATTTGTATATATTTATATCTGTATAATTTCGATTTGTATATCTTGTCCCGAATCCTGCATGACTGGTGAGTGCGATTGATTTATATATATTTATATTTGTATATATTTATATCTGTATAATTTCGATTTGTATATCTTGTCCCGAATCCTGCATGACTGGTGAGTGCGATTGATTTATATATATTTATATTTGTATATATTTATATCTGTATAATTTCGATTTGTATATCTTGTCCCGAATCCTGCATGACTGGTGAGTGCGATTGATTTATATATATTTATATTTGTATATATTTATATCTGTATAATTTCGATTTGTATATCTTGTCCCGAATCCTGCATGACTGGTGAGTGCGATTGATTTATATATATTTATATTTGTATATATTTATATCTGTATAATTTCGATTTGTATATCTTGTCCCGAATCCTGCATGACTGGTGAGTGCGATTGATTTATATATATTTATATTTGTATATATTTATATCTGTATAATTTCGATTTGTATATCTTGTCCCGAATCCTGCATGACTGGTGAGTGCGATTGATTTATATATATTTATATTTGTATATATTTATATCTGTATAATTTCGATTTGTATATCTTGTCCCGAATCCTGCATGACTGGTGAGTGCGATTGATTTATATATATTTATATTTGTATATATTTATATCTGTATAATTTCGATTTGTATATCTTGTCCCGAATCCTGCATGACTGGTGAGTGCGATTGATTTATATATATTTATATTTGTATATATTTATATCTGTATAATTTCGATTTGTATATCTTGTCCCGAATCCTGCATGACTGGTGAGTGCGATTGATTTATATATATTTATATTTGTATATATTTATATCTGTATAATTTCGATTTGTATATCTTGTCCCGAATCCTGCATGACTGGTGAGTGCGATTGATTTATATATATTTATATTTGTATATATTTATATCTGTATAATTTCGATTTGTATATCTTGTCCCGAATCCTGCATGACTGGTGAGTGCGATTGATTTATATATATTTATATTTGTATATATTTATATCTGTATAATTTCGATTTGTATATCTTGTCCCGAATCCTGCATGACTGGTGAGTGCGATTGATTTATATATATTTATATTTGTATATATTTATATCTGTATAATTTCGATTTGTATATCTTGTCCCGAATCCTGCATGACTGGTGAGTGCGATTGATTTATATATATTTATATTTGTATATATTTTATATCTGTATAATTTCGATTTGTATATCTTGTCCCGAATCCTGCATGACTGGTGAGTGCGATTGATTTATATATATTTATATTTGTATATATTTATATCTGTATAATTTCGATTTGTATATCTTGTCCCGAATCCTGCATGACTGGTGAGTGCGATTGATTTATATATATTTATATTTGTATATATTTATATCTGTATAATTTCGATTTGTATATCTTGTCCCGAATCCTGCATGACTGGTGAGTGCGATTGATTTATATATATTTATATTTGTATATATTTATATCTGTATAATTTCGATTTGTATATCTTGTCCCGAATCCTGCATGACTGGTGAGTGCGATTGATTTATATATATTTATATTTGTATATATTTATATCTGTATAATTTCGATTTGTATATCTTGTCCCGAATCCTGCATGACTGGTGAGTGCGATTGATTTATATATATTTATATTTGTATATATTTATATCTGTATAATTTCGATTTGTATATCTTGTCCCGAATCCTGCATGACTGGTGAGTGCGATTGATTTATATATATTTATATTTGTATATATTTATATCTGTATAATTTCGATTTGTATATCTTGTCCCGAATCCTGCATGACTGGTGAGTGCGATTGATTTATATATATTTATATTTGTATATATTTATATCTGTATAATTTCGATTTGTATATCTTGTCCCGAATCCTGCATGACTGGTGAGTGCGATTGATTTATATATATTTATATTTGTATATATTTATATCTGTATAATTTCGATTTGTATATCTTGTCCCGAATCCTGCATGACTGGTGAGTGCGATTGATTTATATATATTTATATTTGTATATATTTATATCTGTATAATTTCGATTTGTATATCTTGTCCCGAATCCTGCATGACTGGTGAGTGCGATTGATTTATATATATTTATATTTGTATATATTTATATCTGTATAATTTCGATTTGTATATCTTGTCCCGAATCCTGCATGACTGGTGAGTGCGATTGATTTATATATATTTATATTTGTATATATTTATATCTGTATAATTTCGATTTGTATATCTTGTCCCGAATCCTGCATGACTGGTGAGTGCGATTGATTTATATATATTTATATTTGTATATATTTATATCTGTATAATTTCGATTTGTATATCTTGTCCCGAAATCCTGCATGACTGGTGAGTGCGATTGATTTATATATATTTATATTTGTATATATTTATATCTGTATAATTTCGATTTGTATATCTTGTCCCGAATCCTGCATGACTGGTGAGTGCGATTGATTTATATATATTTATATTTGTATATATTTATATCTGTATAATTTCGATTTGTATATCTTGTCCCGAATCCTGCATGACTGGTGAGTGCGATTGATTTATATATATTTATATTTGTATATATTTATATCTGTATAATTTCGATTTGTATATCTTGTCCCGAATCCTGCATGACTGGTGAGTGCGATTGATTTATATATATTTATATTTGTATATATTTATATCTGTATAATTTCGATTTGTATATCTTGTCCCGAATCCTGCATGACTGGTGAGTGCGATTGATTTATATATATTTATATTTGTATATATTTATATCTGTATAATTTCGATTTGTATATCTTGTCCCGAATCCTGCATGACTGGTGAGTGCGATTGATTTATATATATTTATATTTGTATATATTTATATCTGTATAATTTCGATTTGTATATCTTGTCCCGAATCCTGCATGACTGGTGAGTGCGATTGATTTATATATATTTATATTTGTATATATTTATATCTGTATAATTTCATTTGTATATCTTGTCCGAATCCTGCATGAATGGTAGTGCGATTGATTTATATTATATTTATTATTTGTTATATTTTTATATCTGTATGATTTCGATTGTTATATCTTGTCCGAATCCTGCATGACTAGGTGAGTGCGATTGATTTATAATATTTTATATTTGATATATATTAATTAACATAAAACTGATTTGTATAAATCTTGCATGTTATTTATATATTTTAACTTTGTTATATATCTGTTACTGATTTGATATATCTTGTCCGAATCCTGCATGACTGGTGAAAGTGCGATGTGAAAACCGAAATAAATATATAATATTATGATATTGTAAATATTTATAGTGATGTTATCTATTTCGAATATGTATATCATTGTCCGAGTATAGGTAGTATGCTGGTCCAAATCACGCAGTGCTGATTTTTAGTAGGACTGTTCAAAATATATTTATATTTGTTAATATTATATATGGTTAATTTGTTTGTATATCTTGTCGATCCTGCATACTGGGAGTGGATTGATTTATATATATTTAGTATTTTGTATATATTTATATTGTATAATTTCGATTTGTATATCTTGTGAACTCTGCATGATGGTGAGTGGATTTGATTTATATATTTAGTTTATATTTGTATATATTTATTTGTATAATTTCGATTTGTATATTTGTCCGATCCTGCATGAAGTGGTAATGGGACTAAAGAAGTGTGCGTTGATTTATATATTTATATTTGTATATATTATAGTATTGTAATTAATTTTCGATTTGTGAATACTTGTCCGAATCTGCATGACTGGTGAGTGGATTCGCATTTTATATAAGTTTATTGTATATATTTATATTGTATATTTGCGATTTGTATATTTGTCCGAATCCTGATGATGGATGAGTGCGAATTGATATTATATATATTTATATTTGTATATATTTATATTTGTATAATTTACGATTTGTATAACTTCTTAGTCCGAATCTGCATGACTGGTGAGTGCGATTGATTTATATATAATTTATATTTGTATATTTATTCTGTATAATTTCGATTTGGTATTTCTTGTCCGATCCTTGCATGACTGGTGAGTGGATTGATTGTAATATATATTTATATTTTGATATATTTATTTCTGTATAATTTCGATTTTTATATTTGTCGAATCTGCGTGATGGTGAGTGCGATTGTTTAATATATATTTTATTTGTATATATTTATATCTTGTATAATTTCGATTTGTATATGTGTCCGTCTGCATGCTGGTTGAGTGGCGATTGATTTATATA
>JAJSRW010001541.1:0-27875 GCA_022414725.1 Microglena sp. YARC | reverse complement strand
ACTTCCTGTGCGCAAGGCTCCAGTGTAGTGTAAGAATTTGAATGGTTTAAGGGGGTGGTGGGTTAAGGGTAGGTGGGTGAGGCGCGTTGATGGTGAGGGGTGAGTGGGTTAGGGTTAATACGAGACACGGCCCCGTTTGTCCTTTCTGTGACCCAAGGCCCTAGTGTAAGAATTGAATGGTTAGGGTTGGGTGGATAAGGGTTGGGGTAGGGGTTAGGTGGGTGAGGCGTTGGGTGGGTGAGGAGTTGAGTGGGTGAGGGGATGAGTGGGTTAGGGGAAACCACCTAAGGCACGGCCCCGTTGACTTGTCTGTGCCCCAAGGCTTGAGCGTGAGAGATTTGAATGGGCGAGTCAGTTTTTCATACTGCCACTGGCGTCCAGGCCGCTATGCGTAGTTTAAGTGGTGGGGTGGTGAGGGGTTGAGTGGGGCGAGGCGTTCCAGTGGGTTAATGGTGGGTGCGGGTGGGGTGGGAGTGGAGGTGAGGGGAGAGTGGGTTAGGGGTAACTTACTTGGACACGGCCCCCTTTGATGTCCTGTTCCCCAAGGCTCCAGCGAAGAATTCGATATGGTTTTAAGTTGGGTGGGTAAGGTTGGGTGGGTAGGGGTTAGGTGGGGATGAGGGGGTTAGTGAGGTTAGGAAGCTGGGTGGGTAGGAGATGAACGGGTTCTAAGTAACCGCACCTGAGACACGGCTCCCGTTTGAATGTCTGTGTCCCAAGGCTCAGCGTGAGAATTCGAATGGGTGGTCAGGCGTTTGCAAACTGCCGACTGGCGTCCAGGCCACCTGCTCATAAGCCCGGAGTGCAGAGAGCGGGTCATTCTGAACAGGCAATCTCTTCCACTTGCGACAGCCCACCGCAGACCATTTGGGAGCAGGCCGCCAATCCGTGCACACTGGCACCCAGGCTGGTCACAACACCCGTGGCTGAAACACCACCTTCGCTGAGGGGGCTTAGCCCAGCATTGGAGAGACCCAAGCCGAGGGCGCGGTACACAATAGCACTAATGGCGTCGTGCCAGGGTAGGCCAACCAGCATTGGCGCGCTCAATAGTGCTGTGGCGATGCACAGGTGGGGAATGAGTCGTACTGAAACAGGGGGTCCGCCAGAGGCGCCGCAGTCTCACGCATCTTGCCGGTCCAGGACATCGTGGCCGAAGGAGCAATCACGAATCCGATCAGGAGGATGAGGCTCTTTGTGTCGCCTGTGCATACAACATAACACAGAGGAAAAGAACACCGGACAGCAACAAAACTTAGTTGGAGATAGAGAACAGTCGCAGTCTCACCGGCATCTTGCGTCCAGGACATCGTGGCCCAAGGAGCAGTCACAAAAATATCAGGATGAGGCCTCCTGTCTCCTGTGAAACAAGACACATAGACATATGCAGAGACCAATACACATTTACTCGCTCACACACAATTCACTTAGCACGCACACACACCTGCAGCACACACACACACACACACCTGCACACGCACAAACTCACACACAGTCACAGAAACCAATCAATATGAGGCTCCTGTCACCTGTGATACAAGGGGCCATGTCACATTTTAAGAGAACACATGAGAAACCCGGGCACCACAACCAAACAACACACACACAAAGTAAAGGAGATGGATCAGTATGAGGCTCCTGTCACCCTGTAACCACAACAGACAATAAAGCACTATGAGAGACGCACACAGCACACGACACACGTCACAGAGAACCAATCCAGTAAAAGGCTCATGTCACTTGTAACACAACAACACGTAAACATATGAGACACACAAAGACACACACATGTACTTGTACACACACACTCTCACACACACTCTCACACACACAGTCACTGAAACCAATCAGTATGAGGCTCCTGTCGCTTGTGACACAACAACACATGAGACACACACGAGACAAGTTATATTCAGCGTCGCATGCGACGCTAAAATTGGCGGAGAGTGCTCGCGACGGAGCAACAGGTGGCAACAGAAGCGAGTTAGTTACGAGACAGTTGGCACACATGTCAGGCTTCATCGTGGTCAGATGGACGGATGGTCGGTCGGGTCGGGTAGTCCACGGTTGTCAGTCGTTGGTCGCTGACTAAAAACACACAAACGGACAACAGGATAACCCTGGGGGCTCCCCGCCCCCCAGAAGAGGGGGCTCCGCCAATAAATGATGTTTTCATCCCTTTCAGGCCACTAGCTATAAAAAGCATGTAAACATTTCAAATTACAACATTTCAAAATGCAACCATCAAAACATATTTGCACTTGAAGTAGACTACTACACCTATTCACCAAATATCACGGGGACCACATCTCACCTATTCACCAAATATCACAGGGACCAAATATCACCTATTCACCAAATATCACGGGGACCACATCTCAGCAATATCATGGGGACCACATATCACCGAATACCACCTATTCACCAAATATCACGGGGACCACATATCACCAAATACCACCTATTCACCAAATATCACGGGGACCACATCTCAGCAATATTACGGGGACCACATATCACCAAATATCACCTATTCACCAAATATCACGGGGACCACATATCACCAAATACCACCTATTCACCAAATATCACGGGGACCACATCTCAGCAATATCACGGGACCACATATCACCAAATACACCTATTCACTGCAAATATCACGGGGACCACATCTCAGCAATATCACTTGGGACCACATTATCACAAATATCACCTTATTCACCAAATATCACGGGGACCACATCTCAGCATTACAATTCACGAAAATTGCCTTGAAACGACCCTACCTCACCCCAGCACACAACGCTAGTCCCAGCGGCCATGCAAGTGGCGATTGTTAATCAACACTCGTCCTGTGGCGCTACCTAGGGGGCGCATGGGCCCATACAGTCGCGACATTACGCCCCCCCCCTCCCCCTCCTTTCCGCACACAACACTAGTCCCCCGCAGCCATGGACAGTGGCGATTGTTAATCAACGCCCCCCCCCCCCCCCCCCCCCCCCTCCCTTCCGCACACAACGCTAGTCCAGCGGCCATGCAAGTGAGCGATTGTTACTCAACACTCCTGTGGCGCTACCTAGGGGGCGCATGGGCCCATACAGTCGCCCTCACGCTCCCCCCCCCCCCCCCTCACCTCCCACACACAACGCTAGATCACACAGCCAAGCAAGTGCCAATTGTTACTCAATGCCGTCCCGTGGCCCTGCCTAGGAGGCGCATGGGCCCATCCAGTCGCCCATTACGCTCCCCCACCCCCCCCCCCCCCCTCACTCCCACACACAACGCTAGATCACACGACCACGCAAGTCCAATTGTTACTCAACGCCCGTCCGTGGCCCTGCCTAGGGGACGCATGGGCCCATCCAGTTCGCCCATTAAGCCCCCCCCCAACCCCCCCCCTCCCTCTCACACACAACGCTAGTCCACACGGGCACACAAGTGCCGATTGAAAATTGAAAATTAGCACGAGCCGCAGACCCGTCTCATGCTGGGGAATACTATACCATATAGGAAGAGCTCGATTCGCAAGTGCCGATTGTTACTACCGTATACAGGCCTGTGATGCTGGATTTTGTTAGTGGTGGTTCTACATACCTAGAAGAGAAGCGCACCTGCCCCATTTTCTGTGATTGCCATTATTGTGCTCTGTGGTTCAAGGTGGCCATAGAACCTAATATTTTTGACCTGAAATTTTTAACCTGAAATTTGTGTAAACATATTTGGGGAAACAAACCCTGCGGCCATGCAAGTGTCCATTGTTACTTTACATGTTAGTGATGCTGGATTGTTAGTGGTGGCTCTACATACCTAGAAGAGAAGCGCACCTGCCCCATTTCCTATGATTGCCATTATTGGGTTCTGAGGTTCAAGGTGGCCGTAGAGCCTGAAATTTGTGTAACATATTTTGGGAAACAAACCCCGCGGCCATGCAAGCGTCCATTGTTATAAACATGCTTGTGATGCTGGTTGCTCTCGATATCCCATCAATTCTGTAGCTGCTGCATAGATGAGCCTCGCGAATCACGAAAAAGGCGTTTTTTAGGCCCTTTTCGGGCCAATGGCAATAATTAGCATGTAAATAATTCAAATTACAAGAAAACAAAATGCAACCATAAAAACATGTGTGTACATGCAGTAGAGTACTAAACATGCCTGTGATGCTGGTTGCTTTTGATATCCCATCGATTTTGTAATTGCTGCTTTTGTGAGCATCGCGATTCACGAAAATGGCGTTTTTGAGGCCCTTTTCGGGCCAATAGCAATAATTAGCATGTAAATAATTCAAATTACAAGAAAACAAAATGCAACCATAGAAACATGTGTGTACATGCAGTAGAGTACTAAACATGCCTGTGATGCTGGTTGCTTTCGATATCCCATTGATTTTTTAATTGCTGCGTCTGTGCGCATCGCGAATCACGAAAATGGCGTTTTTGAGGCCCTTTTCGGGCCATTACCAATAATTAGCATGTAAATATTTCAAATTACAACAAAACAAAATGCAACCATAAATTAATATTTGTACACACAGTAGAGGTCTACACATATTCACAAAATATCCAGGGGACCACATCCAAGCATTGCAATTCACACAAAAAATATTTTGACCCCCCCCCCCTCCCCCTCCCCTCCCTTCCCCCCGCACACATAGCTAGTCCCTGCGGCCACGCAAGTGCCGATTGCCATCACCACCACCACCACCACCACCACGCAAGTACCGATTGTTACTATACATGCCTGTGATGCTGGTTGCTTTTGATGGAACATCGATCTTGCTGCTGCTGCGCAGGTAGATGTCAGCGCGTGGGAGCTCCTTGGCCATGGAGAAGTACCCTGGCAGGGGGTCCTTAAACACATGCACCGAATACAGATGCAGGGAGTTCTCTGACGTCTGCACAGCGTAGGGGGGGGGGGGGGGGGGGGATGGTGTGTGTGGGGGGGGGGGGGGGGGGGGGGGGGGCTCTTTGGCCATGGAGAAGTACCCTGGCAGGGGGTCCTTAAACACATGCACCGAATACAGATGCAGGGAGTTCTCTGACGTCTGCACAGCGTAGGGTGGTGGTGGTGGATGGTGTGGGGGGAGGGGGGGGGGGGGGGGGGGGGGGGGGGGGGGGGCTCTTTGGCCATGGAGAAGTACCCCTGGCAGGGGGTCCTTAAACACATGCACCGAATACAGATGCAGGGAGTTCTCTGACGTCTGCACAGCAAAGGGTAGGGGGGGGGGGGGGGGGGGGGGAGGTATGCCACTCTGCCCCAGGCCACCAGCATGGTTTTGTTGCAGATGGGGGGAAAAAGGATAAAGCCTGGGGGGGCTTGGTGTTCAGGGGACCCTCCCGTACGCCGCAGCTGGGGGAAGTCACCAAGGCAGACAAGTAAGTGTCGCTGATGGAAGATATGGAGGAACCCAACCCAATTTCTAACCCAACCTCAATCTGGCCTTTAACCCCACACCAAACCCCCTAACCCAACACCCAACCCTCCAACCCAACACCTAAACCTCCAACCCAGCACAACTCCCCACCAAAACCTAACCCAACACCTGACCCCAAACCCAAACCAATCCAAATCCAAACCCAAGGTGAGATGAGGCCAAGGTGTAAATACATGACTAATACATCCGTTGGAGTTCCATGCCATGATCATGATACAGGCCTAGATGTCTCATGCCACAGATGAGTTATAAAATGGTGTGATGTACCGCTGATGAGTGTATGATCTGGTGTACATGTAGTGTACATCAAGCGAGCATGATCAGAGGTGACAACGGTGTACCTCCCATGAGTGTATGATCTGATGCACGTACAGCGTTCTTCTGCTGAGTGCATGATCTGATGTACATAAAGTGTACATCAGGTGGGTGCACGAGCAGATGTTCGTATAATGCACCTCAGGTGAGTGCATGAGCTGATGTGCGCATGGTGTAACTTTGATGAGTGAGCGATCTGATGTACCTCCAATGAGGGGATGAACTGATGTACAACGTCCACACTTCCGCGTGGATGATCTGATGTACACGAGTGGGTGATCTGCTGTACATGAACAGTGGATATCTGGGAATCTGAAACCCGAGGGAGTGTGGAAGCGCAAGCTCATAAGAACGACCCACCCTTCCTCCCACCTAATAAATGATACAACATGTGAGATGCTACAGCTTAGAATAACAATGGCCACCAAGGTTACACCCCGGAAGTGTAATAGATCCCCCTGATTCTCCCATAAACCCACACACCCTGGTGCTTGCACAGTAACACACAGTGGTACAGAAGGCACCAGAATCCTTGCCACACTGGTTGGTGGAATGGGGGTACTTACTACAACAGCCAGCGTGCATTTGGCTGGTGACCAGAACGCCCCTACGTTGACTCCCTCAGCAGCGATGTCCTGCTCCTGCCTGGACACCACGCTGAGCAGGATCTTCTGCAGCCCATTGCACCAGAGCTGCACGCAGGTTGAAGAGACGGCAACCATGAACTGACTGTCCTGGGCAACGTAAAGCCAGTCGCCCTCTCCGCCATTCGCGTTGTAAATCTTCGGGAATCCATAGCCTATGAGCGCCATTCAGGTGCGTGGAGATGAACGCTGCTCACACACAGCGCGAAAAAAGAAGCAGTCGAGTAATAGAGGCTTTTTGAACTGAGGGATTTACTGAGGGCAACAGAACCCTGGGGTCGCGTGAAATCAGGGGACGGCAGCGGGTCGTTTCACATATAAAGCACAAAACTCGCATGCACGCTCGGCACGGGTAAATACGACTTCAAATAATCAGTACGGTACTGCTGAAAACTTGTTTCATCTCGGCCTCGGTCCGCCCCAAGTCGTCGCCAGCCTGGCAGGATCTATCATTCTCTACCAGTGCATCCATCAGACATCTATCATACTCAATACTCTACCGATGCACCTATCGGACATCTAATCAGATGTCCGACATGTGGAATATTGGGTATGATAGATCCTGGCAAGTCGTCTTCTAGATCCTGTCTACGGCGAGGCAACTTAATGTAATTTCAACTTCTTCCATGGAATTACGGATCGGGGTAGCTCAAGGGTTCTTCAAAATCTAGGTTTCACTGTACGACGTGTTCACAATATCTACGTTACATGAGACAAACTCTACGAGTGCAACGTAACATACCTTGAAAACGGGCGGATGAGAAGTGGAACACTAAAACGTAACGTATTGGATGTATGTGTATGTTACAGTCCAGGGGTAGGCCAAGTAGGCTAAACGGACTTGCCCAACCGTGGCATGAAGGGCTAAACCGAAAAAACATGTATGATCTGAACCCATCCCAATCCCAAACAATTGTTTTGATGACGGGGGCCCTGAGTTCGTGCTACAGTTATATTTTAATTCTCCAATGTAATCAAATCATCATCTGAATTGGGATGATAATTTAATTGTTCGATTCTTATCGTATTTTTTATAAATTGTAAAAGGTGTTTCGATATTTCAAAGGAATCAGAATGCTCGACCAGCTTCATGCTGGAGTCTTTTTTCTATTCAGGCGGGATTCGGGCGCAATTTTCATTATCTCACAAAAAAAATCTCTATCCTCGGCATACAGAGGAATTTCTCCTCTCTGATTCAACATTCAAATTTTGAGCTCGAAGACGAAGTCTTGCTATGCATTTAATATCATCCCAATTACGGTATTTAAGAAGCTATTGTGTGTGGAACTGTGGCTTCTATCCTCTGACATTGTCTAAGATGCATACGTAATAGATTTAGTACCGACTCCTTGGTTATTATCAAGTTTCCTGGGGGTTCGCTATCTTTACGGTATACTTAGGGATTGCCGGTCAATGTCTTTTAGAGATGCCTTAATCATTTTCTCCCAAGTCAATCTTGCTCAGTGATGTCTGGTACTTTGGGTATCCAGAAGAATACCGGTATCAGAAGAAGAAGAAATATAACACCTAATTTATGAATGCATCTTAGTAATCCACAAGACAAGTATTGTTTGTTGCTATCTCTGATTGCCATGAGGTTGCCATGAGGTTGCCATTAGAACATTATCTACATATGAATACGGTACGCCATATATCTCCTCGAATCGACCTTATATAAGTCGTATAAAAAGGTATATGTATTTTTGTACTTACACAGCATGGTACAGCACGCATCCCGGCTCTTAACGTTTTTGGTTTCCATTAAAGTTTCCATTCGATTCCATTCAAGTTTCTATTTGGGATGAAGTGCCCAACTACTTGCTTTGGCCTCAACTACGACACCTGGACCTTTTTTCTTTTAACCAGAATCACGTCACAAGTCAAATTCGAAAAAACATGAAACAATTCAAGATAGTGCATTTAAACTGTATGCATCCATCACCTGTGATTGCATTGTGTACACGGGATTACGTGAGTGTATTGTGATTACATGATGTTCACGCCTTCACGGAAGTGTTCTGTGATTACACAATGTACACGGGGGCGTACTGTGATTACATAATGTACACGGGGGCGTACTGTGATTAACTGAATACGGTACATGATGTACACGGGAGTGCACTGTGATTACATTATTTACACAGGAGTGTACTGTGATTACATGATGTACACGGGAGTGTACTGTAATCACATAACGTACATGGGAGTGCACTGTGATTACATTATTTACACATGAGTGTACTGTGATTACATGATGTACACGGGAGTGTACTGTAATCACATAACGTACATGGGAGTGCACTGTGATTATATTATTTACAGAAAAGTGAACTGTGATTACATCATGTCCCGCCCCAGTTTTTTTTTGAAGTGCGCTTTTCGCAATTTGCGATAAAACCCATCGTTTCGGGAATCGGCCCTGTGGACCGGATTTGGCCTGAAGCTGATCTGGCCTGGCTGACTTGGCTTTGCATGGCAGTGGCAGTTGGTCATTCCCTCGGACTGTAACCCCCCGCCCACCCCCCTCCCAGGCCCCCCCGCCCCCACCCCCCCCACCCACCCTTCCCGGCCCTTCCCGCCCTTCTCCTCGAACTCAGCAACGGACCTCTCGAGCCCGTTTTGGCGGAGTGAATTCGAGTGTACCGCCAAACTCATGTGGGGACCGGCATCTGCATCTTGAGAAGCAACTCTGCGTCTGAGACGCAAGACGCAGCGTTTAGAGGAACTCTGTACCTAACTCGAGTTCTGACAACAATCCCTCCATTGGCCCCGTATCCATCCCGCACACCTTCCAAACCTGCTTTCACCCCCGATTCAATTTGCGGCCTAGCTGTCAGTGACAATTCGCTCCAGTCATGTCGATAAACTGCTGCTGCTGCTGCTTCTCGAGCAAGCCACACGATGGTACCGACTGAACGCATAATTGACTAGCTCAGAAATATGGTGCTGGGCGGGTGAAGTCCTCAGCCTGCATCTCCTCTGATGCCCCGGAGGGGGGCTCTGCCCCAACCTTATATGTCCAAAGCCGCGGCGAGCAGCGCTGATTTGGAAGAGGTAGGCTTCAGGGGCAGTGGAAAGAAACAGCTTTGGAATATATTGAGTGTTGGGCGGTGTTGGGTGTGATTTTGTGAGTGGTGGGTGTGGCTTATGTGTTAGGGTGTGTGTTGGGTGTGCGTGTGGATGTGTGTGTGTGTGCGTGATTGAAGTGGTGCTAGCGGTGTGGGTATTTGGTCCTACTTGGGTGTATTTGAGTTGTGCGTAGTGGGAGTTGTGGGAGTGGCATGTGTGTTTGGGTGGGGGCGTGTGAGCAACCTATAGTCTCTGGTGCCTCAAACCTTATGCTACCTGTGCTTAGTCTCCTGGACCCCCTAGAGAAAATTGCCTCCACAATCTTCACACCCACTTCTGATGCTGATAATAATGCTCGTTTGCTGCGATCTTGCTTGCTCGCTGCAATATTGCCTTTCTTTTTCTGAAGATTTGTTGGAAGACCCCTCCTGGATGTTGTGGAGTGGGCTTGTCTTGGGCCAACAGTGGCCTGCACATGACATCACAATGTCATGTAATTCCTCTTATCTGACCCTCCCCTCCCCTCCTTTCCATGAATCTGCCCTTTTGTTGCATAGATGGAAGGCAGGCTCAAGTTCTTTCAGGTGGGTGGTTGGGTGGTTGGGTGGTTGTGTGTATGGGGTGGGTTGGTGGGTGGGTGGTTCAGAGTTGCCGAGTTGCCGAGTTGGGGTAGTGAACACGTTTTTTTGTGTGTGCGACGTGTTGCCATTCCGTCATTGCATGTCGACGTATGGGTCCTGCTAAACTAGTCAGCCCCCCCCCCCCCCCCCTGAATCCCCTGGGCTCTGCGCTGAAAACAAACTGGTTGGTTGGTTGGTCTTACACTACTTGTCTGCACTACCGCTACAGACAGAAAATAAACTGGTTGGTTGATTGGTTGGTTGGTTGGTTGGTCTTACACTACTTGTCTGCACTATCGCTACAGGCAGAAAATAAACTGGTTGGTTGGTTGGTTGATTGGTTGGTTGGTTGGTTGGTTGGTCTTACACTACTTGTCTGCACTATCGCTACATGCAGAAAATAAACTGGTTGGTTGGTTGGTTGATTGGTTGGTTGGTTGGATGGTCTTACACTACTTGTCTGCACTATCGCTACAGGCAGAAAATAAACTGGTCAGGCGGTTGGTTGGTTGGTTGGTTGGTTGGTTGGTTGGTTGGTTGGCTGGTTGATTGGTTGGTTGATTGGTTGGTTGGTTGGTTGGTCTTACACTACTCGTCTGCACTAATGCTGCAGGCAGAGAATAAATTGGTTGGTTGGTTGGTTGGTCTTACACTACTCGTCTGCACTAATGCTGCAGGCAGAGAATAAATTGGTTGGTTGGTTGGTTTGTTGGTCTTACACTACTCGTCTGCACTCATGCTGCAGGCAGAGAATAAATTGGTTGGTTGGTTGGTTGGTTGGTCTTACACTACTCGTCTGCACTAATGCTGCAGGCAGAGAATAAATTGGTTGGTTGGTTGGTTGGTCTTACACTACTCGTCTGCACTCATGCTGCAGGCAGAGAATAAATTGGTTGGTTGGTTGGTTGGTCTTACACTACTCGTCTGCACTCATGCTGCAGGCAGAGAATAAATTGGTTGGTTGGTTGGTTGGTTGGTCTTACACTACTCGTCTGCACTAATGCTGCAGGCAGAGAATAAATTGGTTGGCTGGTTTGTTGGTCTTACACTACTCGTCTGCACTAATGCTGCAGGCAGAGAATAAATTGGTTGGTTGGTTGGTTGGTCTTACACTACTCGTCTGCACTCATGCTGCAGGCAGAAAATAAACTGCTGGGAGGGGTGCTGGAAGGAGCACAGGTGAGGCGTAAATTGACATACACTGATACACATACTTAAATACATATATTTATACATAACATATAAATACATATATACATAACATATAAATACATATATACATAACATATAAATACATATATACATAACATATAAATACATAAATACATAACATATAAATACATATATACATATCATATAAATGCGTATATACATAACATACAAATACATATATACATAACATATAAATACATATATACATAACATATAAATACATATATACATATCATATAAATGCATATATACATAACATATAAATACATATATACATAACATATAAATACATATATACATAACATATAAATACATATATACATAACATATAAATACATATATACATAACATATAAATACATATATACATAACATATAAATAGTAATAAACATACACATAGTACGCCTTATAATGAGTAGGGAAAGGCTAAGTTAGTGAATATTAGTGAATGAATAATATTAGTGAATGTTAGTTAGTATTAGACTGACGATCCGTCTTACCAGAATTTTGAATTTGTTTGAAAAACTAATGTTATTGTGGCACTATAATAATATCAGTTAATATTTGTTTTTCAAACACTAATATAAGTTGCCGTTCCCTAATTATGAGGCATGAGGTTGAGGGGGGATATGAGCCCGTTTGCTTGCACTGGGGCCAACCACCAAGTTCAACAATGAGTTAAAACGTCAGAAATACATAAATAAACATATGCATAGTACGCCTTCTTATGAGGCATGGGGTTGAGGGGGGATATGAGCCCGTTTGCTTGCACTGGGGCCAACCACCAAGTTAAACAATGATGAACAAATCATACTATATCAAATGATGCAGGCAGTCTGACTAGGCAAAAGTTACCATTTCAATACAATATCAATATATCATAAGTTGCAATTGTAT
The DNA here is from genome assembly GCA_022414725.1 of Microglena sp. YARC. NCBI lineage: Eukaryota > Viridiplantae > Chlorophyta > Chlorophyceae > Chlamydomonadales > Chlamydomonadaceae > Microglena > Microglena sp. YARC. The sequence continues at coordinate 15,687 of JAJSRW010001541.1, read as the reverse complement.
GATATCATATGATATCATACTGGCCTTTAGTCAGTATCATATAATTTGTCGATCCCTACTAGAAAAGAACAGTGAATCATCCAATCAACAGTGGATCATCCAATCAACAGTGGATCATCCAGAAATGACAACGCCTGGTGGGACGTGGTATTCAGTGAGCCCTGTCTTACGGCGGTAGAGAATGGGCGGCTACTTTACCTGGACAGTGCTACCATGGCGGTTGACAGCGACTGAGAATACTAAAGCTCACCCGTAGGGATTTGAACCCCGCACCTTCTGATTTCAACGAGCTCTACCTTTGAGCCAATCGTCGAAACGGGATGATTGATATAATATAATATATATATATATATATATATATATTATATATATATATATATACACACACATATATTTATATATACACACATATATATAACCAAATATGTGCATACCTAACAATAAAGTGCAAATATAAATTGCATCTCGCCCTAAACATGTCGGTTGGCATGTCACTGGGTAGGGGGAAGTTAGCCCGGGGTTAGCCAGCCCGGGGGTGGGGGTTTAAGCCTAAACCCTAAACCCTATATCCCTGAACCCCCTAAACCCTAAACCCCTAAACCCTAATCCCCTAACCCCGGGCTAACTTCCCCCTAGCATGCCACTGTGGCCACTATGGACTGTATGTGTGTGCATGTGTGTGTGTGTGTGTGCGTTTATCCCCCCTAGTATGTCACTGTGGGCACTATGGACTGTCTGTAAGTGCATGAGTGTGTGTGCGTGTGTGCGTGCATGTGTGTCCCCCTAGCATGTCACTGTGGCCACTATGGACTGCCTGTGCGTGCATGAGTGTGTGTGCTGTGTGCAAGTGTGTGCGTGCATGTGTGTCCCCCTAGCATGTCACTGTGGCCACTATAGACTGCCTGTGCGTGCATGAGTGTGTGTGCATGTGTGCATGTGTGTGCGTGCATGTGTGTCCCCCTAGCATGTCACTGTGGCCACTATGGACTGCCTGTGCGTGCATGAGTGTGTGTGCATGTGTGCATGTGTGTGCGTGCATGTGCGTCCCCCTAGCATGTCACTGTGGCCACTATGGACTGCCTGTGCATGCATGAGTGTGTGTGTGCACGTGTGTGCGTGCGTATGTCTGTGTGTGTGCGTGTGTCCCCCCTAGCATGTCACTGTGGCCACTATGGACTGCCTGTGTGTGTTAGTGTGTCTGTGTGTGCGTGTGTGTGTCTGTGTGTGTGACACCCTAGCATGTCAATGTGTCCACTATGACCTGTGTGTGTACGTGTGTGTCTGTGTGTGTGCCTGTGTGTGCATGAGTGTGTGCCTGTGCGTGTGCGTTAGTGTGTTTGTGAGTGTGTGTCCCCCTAGCATGTTACTGTGGCCATTTTGGACTAAATCCCATTAACCATATTCCGATGCCAAACACCAATTCAGTCAGAACGACAGCGACTGGAGCAAATGTTGGCCGCAGCTGAAAAGCGGGCCTCTGATGCGGAGTCTGCTATCCAAAGTTTAAATGCGGCGCTGGAGACGTCTCTTGATGAACAGAAGCGTTTGGATCAAGAAGCTAAAGAGTCTCTAGCCAAGTTGGCTGAATCAGACATGCAGCTTGAAAGGTGTGTATGTGTTTGAGTGTGTGCGTATTTTCTATGCGTGTGCATGGATGTGTTTGTGTGTGTTTGTATGCGTGTGCATGGATGTGTCTGTGTGTGTGTGAGGCACTAGAGGCATCTCTGGATGAGCAGAAGCGTGGAGCAAGAAGCTAAAGAGTCTCTGGCCAAGTTGGCTGAATCAGACATGCAGCTCGGAAGGTGTGTGTGTGTGTTTGTATGTATTCGTGTGTGTGCATGCGTGTGTATGTGTGTGTAGGTGTGTGTGCGTGAATGTGTGTATGTGCGTGAGGCATTAGGGGTGTCTCTTGTTAAACAATAGGGCTTGGAGCAAGAAGCTAAAGATTCTCTTGCCAAGTTAGATGAATCAGACATGCAGCTTGAAAGGTGTGTGTGTGTGTTTGTATGTGTGTGCATGTATGTGTGTGTGTGATCATGTGGTGTGTGAGAGAGTGTGTGTCCGTGCATGTGAGTGCGTGTCTGTGTGTCTGTGCATATGCATGTGTGCGTCTGTGTCTGTGTGTGTGTGTGTCCTTGAGCGTGCATGCGTGCATTTGTGTGTGTATGTGCATGTGTGTGCATGAGTGTGTGTGTGCGTCTGTGTGAGCTTGAGTGTGTGTTTCTGTGTGTGTATGCGTGTGTGTCTGTGTGTGCATGCATGTGTGTGTCTGTGTGTGTGTGTGCCTCCATGCAGCTTGAAATATAGGTATCTATGTGTGTGTGTGCATGAGTGTGTGTGTCTGTGTGTGTGCATGTGTTTGCACTTGCAGCTTGAAAGGTAGATATCTGTGTATGTGTGTGTATGAGTGTGCGTGTCTGTGTTTGTGTGTGTATGAGTGTGCGTGTCTGTGTGCGTGTGTGTGTCTGTGTGCATGGGTGTGTGTGTCTGTGTGTGTGCATGAGTGTGCGTGTCTGTGTGTGCATGAGTGTGTGTGTGCGTGTGTCTGTGTGTGTACAAGTGTGTGTGTCTGTGTGTGCATGGGAGTGTGTTTGCGTGTGTGTGTGTGCACAAGTGTGTGTGTATTTGTGTGTGTGGACATGCAGCTTAACAGGTAGGTATGTGTGTCTGTAGCTGATCCAATGCATGCAGATGTGTCTGTGTGTGCATGTGTGTGCCTGTGTCTGTGCATGCACCTGTGTCTGTGTGTGCATGGGTGTGCCTGTGTCTGTGCATGCACCTGTGTCTGTGTGTGCAGGGGTGTGCCTGTGTCTGTGCATGCGCATGTGTCTGTCTCTCTACCTGTGCCTGCGGCTGTGCATGCACCTGTGTCTGTGTGTGCAGGGGTGTGCCTGTGTCTGTGCATGCACCCGTGTCTGTGTGTGCATGGGTGTGCCTGTGTCTGTGCATGCACCTGTGTCTGTGTGTGCAGGGGTGTGCCTGTGTCTGTGCATGCACATGTGTCTGTGTGTGCATGGATGTGCCTGTGTCTGTGCATGCACCCGTGTCTGTGTGTGCATGGGTGTGCCTGTGTCTGTGCATGCACCTGTGTCTGTGTGTGCATGGGTGTGCCTGTGTCTGTGCATGCACCTGTGTCTGTGTGTGCATGGGTGTGCCTGTGTCTGTGCATGCACATGTGTCTGTGTGTGCAGGGGTGTGCCTGTGTCTGTGCATGCGCATGTGTCTGTCTCTCTACCTGTGCCTGCGGCTGTGCATGCACATGTGTCTGTGTGTGCATGGTTGTGCCTGTGTCTGTGCATGCGCATGCGCCTGTCTCTCCACCTGTGCCTGCGTCTTTGTTTGCCCAAAATTGAATCGAGGTGTCAAAAAACCGCTGCGCACTGTAGGATCTTATCCCCCCCCCCCCCCCCACCCACCCAAACACACACACACCCACGCATGCACACACACAAATCCTGCTCTACCACCTACCCTCTCTCTACTCCCCTCACCCAACCCAACCCAACCCACCCAACCCCAACCCAACCCAACCCAACCCAACCACCCAACCCAACCCAACCCAACCCAACCCAACCCAACCCAACTCAACCCAACCCAACCCAACAGCTATCCACCCCACCCCACTCCACCCTAAACATTTACATCCTACCCACCCCAATTTGACTCCTATCTCCCCCCCCCCCCCCCCCCCCCCCCCCCCCCCCCCCCCCCCCCCCCCCCACACACACACGGCCCCCCCTCCCCCCACCCACCACCCTGCAGCTCCCGCTCCCGTCAGACCGAGTTAGAAAAGCTAGTGGTTGAGTTGAGTGACAAGCTTCTGCACTGTGGAGCGCTTAACAATGAAGCAGCTCAGCAACGTGCCACCAGCCCCTTCCTCACCCTCACCAGCTCCCCTCCACCCTACCCCCCCACTACCACCACCACCACCAAACACCCCACCACCCCACCCTACACAGACATCCCAGTCACTCCAGCCTGACCCCAAACTCTTCCCTGACTCCCCCTACCCCCTGCCCCCCCCCCACTCCCACCTACTCCCACCCCCCTCCACCTACCTCCCCACTACCACCACTACCACCACCACCAAACACCCACCCACCCCACACTTCATAGACATTCCAGTCACTCCTGCTTGACTCCAACCTCTTCCCTGGCTCCCCCACCCCCACCCCCACTCCCACCCCCTGCCCCCACGCCCACTCCCACCTACTCCCACCCCCCCCATCCTCACCCACCCACCCACTCCCGCCTCCACCCTCCCCCCTGCAGCTCCCGCTCCCGTCAGAGCCGAGTTAGAGGAGCTAGTGGTGGAGTTAAGTGACAAGCTTCTGCACTGTGGAGCGCTGTACGAAGAAGCTGCTCAGCAACGCGCCACCAGCCCTCTTCCCTTCCACCCCCACGGCCCCCACCAACCTGCCCCTGTCCCAGTCCCTGCCACCCAGGCAAGGCAGGGTCAAGCAGGCATACACCAACCCGCAACCAACCCTCAGCTACTAGCTACAACCCAGCCTGTAGCTGACACTCAGCCACAGGGCACCAACCCAGCCGCTCCTGGTGTACTGCCCTCTCCCCTGAATTCACCACAGCCCCGCCAACCCCGCCACTCCCCGCAAGGTCGGTCTCCTGTGGGCCGGGCTAGGCCCTCCCCGCAGGGGGGCCAGCGCCAGGGACAAGACAGGCCCGCCCCCCGCTTCCCAACCAAAAGCTCCCTGTCAAAACGACTATCTAACGCCTCCACTGCCACTGCAGCCACGACTCATGCCCCTGCTGCCCCCACTGCCCCCTCTACCGCCGCCCCCTACTTCAATGCTACTACCATGGCCCCGACTACCACTGCCATGGTCCCCACTATTGCCTTTGACCCCTCTACTACCATCGCTACAGTCCCACCCCTGGGAATTCTTCCTGTCATGCCACACCAAGATTTCAGGTACCCCTAATTTTGGATTCCTGTTTGTGTGTGTGTGTTTGTGTGTGTGCGAGGGTGTGTTTGTACGTGTGTGTATGTTTTGTTTGTGTGTGTTTGTGTGTGAGTGTATGTGTGTGTGCATGTGTATGTGTCTGTGTTTGTTTGTTTGTTTGTGTCTGTATGTGTGTTTTTGTGTGCGTGTGTTTGTGTGTGTGTTTGCGTGTGCACGTGTGTCTGGTTGTATTCGTATGTATTTGTATTTGGGTTTGCATGTGTTTGTGTGTGTGCTTGTGTTTGTGTGCATTTCTGTGAGTGCATGTGTTTGTGTGTGTGTGACTGGGTAGGAGTGGGAGTGGGGGGGTCGGAGGCAAACCCAAGGTATGCATATACTCTATACATATGTGTGTTTGTTTTTGTGTGTGTATGTGTTTGTGTGTGTGACAGGGTAGGAGTGGGGCCGGGTGGGTCGGGGGCAAACCCAAGGTATGCATATACTCTAAATATATAACTATGTATCAATATATACTCTATATAATATACTCTAAATATAATAACTATGTATCAATGTATACTCTATATACACTCTAAATATATAACTATGTATCAATATATACTCTATATATCAAGATATACTCTATATAACGATACATCTATATATATCCTCTATATAACTATATATCAATATATTTATACAAAATAAATATTATCTATATAACTATATATCGATATATTTATACTCTATACTAAATATATCCTCTATATCTGTCTATATACATATATACTATATATAACTGCATATCAATATATATCCTCTATATAACTTTATGTAACTATATATCCTCTTTATAACTATATCAATATGGCTATATACTTATATCTCTCTCTATATATACTCTATATATCAATATCTACTCTATATATCAATATATACTCTATATCTGTCTATATATAATATATCAATGTATACTCTATATAACTATATATCAATACATATCCTCTATATCACTATATACATCACTATATACTCTACATAACTATACATCAATACATATCCTCCATATAACTATATATCGATATATATCCTCCACATAACTATATATATACTCTATATAGCTACATATAACTATCTCCTCCATATACTATACATAATTATATATACTCTATATAACTATATATCAATATATCTGTTATGATTACCACGGGGTATCTGCGTGGCTGTGCGTATGTATGGTGCTGGTAGGAAAGAGAGACAAAGAAATAAACAAAAACAAACACGCAAACAAAAACAAACACACACAAGCACACATACACACATACCCAAACAAACACGAACACACAGACACACAGGTCTCAGATGTGGCACATAGAGTTCATGTATGAGTCCAAGGCGAAGTCCCTTGGGCATGAGTACCAGTGCAAGGTAAATTCAAATTGAATTCAAATGTTCAAATGTTGAGCATAAATACCTCAGGTACCATCAGGCACCAGTGCAAGGTGAATTCAAATTTAATTCAAATGTGATTCAAATTTAATTCAAATGTTATAATGTTGAGCATTTGAATACCTCAGGAACCAGGGGGTGCCAGTGCAAGGTGAATTAAAATTTAATTCAAATGTCCAAATGTTCAATTTTTTAGCATTTAAATACCTCAGGTACCATCAGGCACCAGTGCAAGGTGAATTCAAATTTAATTCAAATGTGATTCAAATTTAATTCAAATGTTATAATGTTGAGCATTTGAATACCTCAGGAACCAGGGGGTGCCAGTGCAAGGTGAATTAAAATTTAATTCAAATGTCCAAATGTTCAATTTTTTAGCATTTGAATACCTCAGGAACCATCAGGCACCAGTGCAATGTGAATTCAAATTAATTCAAATGTAATTCAAATTTAATTTAAATGTTCAAATGTTTAGCATTTGAATACCTCAGGAACCAGGAGGCACCAGTGCAAGATGAATTCAAATTTAATTCAAATGTTCAAATGTTGAGCATGAATACCTCAGGAAGCAGGAGGTGCCAGTGCAAGATGAATTCAAATTTAATTCAAATGTAATTCAAATGTAATTCAAATGTAATTCAAATGTAATTTATATGTTCAAATGTTTAGCATTTGAATACCTCAGGATCCAGGAGGTGCCAGTGCAAGGTGAATTCAAATGTTCAAATGTGTTGCATTTGAATATCTCAGGAACCAGGAGGCACCAGTGCACGATGACTTCAAATTTAATTCAAATGTTCAAATGTTGAGCATGAATACCTCAGGAACCAGGAGGTACCAGCATAAAGCTGAGAAGCAGCATAGAAACCTCACTATATTTGCTAGTTCTGTATAAGGTACTGATAACGCCTGGTGGGGCGTGGTGTTAAGGGAGCCCGTCGTACGTGGGTGGGGAGCGGTCTCCTACCTCAACTGGACAAGCTACCATCGCGGTTGACGGCAACCTGCAACGCCAAGAGCGAACGAAGGGGGAGTCGAACCCCCGACTCTTCATCCTCTAGTCATCTGGTCTACCAATAGACCATTGCATATCACTGAAAGGGGCTAGACTAATTAGAGCTAGTTCTGTACACTGCACGGGAATACAAGCGGTCTGTGTTTTCAGACATCTTACTCTTCCCCAACTTGTTAGCCACTGGGAACTCTGCCTGATGAGGTTCCAGTGCAAGGAGATTGAGCTGGAGCTAAGCTACCAACCCAACCCAAACCAAACCAAACCAAACCAAACCAAACCAAACCAAACCAAACCAAACCAAACCAAACCAAACCAACCCAACCCAACCCAACCCAGCCCAGCCCAACCAACCCAACCCAACCCAACCCAACCCAACCCAACCCAACCCAACCCAACCCAACCCAACCCAACCCAACCCAACCCAACCCAGCCTAACCCAACCCAGCCCAAACCCAACCCAACCACATCCACTCCCACACCAACCCATCCCATCCCAATCCAACAAAACACAACACAACACAACCCGTCAGGTCTCAGATGGGGCGCATTGAGTTCATGTATGACAGTATGAGTCCAAGGCAGAGTCGCTTGAACATGAGTACCAGTGCAAGGTGAATGAGCTGGAGCTGAGCTTCCAACCAAACGCAGCCCAACCCAACCTAACCCACATCCACACCAAACCACACCCACACCCACACCCACACCCACACCACAATCCACACCCACACCCAGACCCACACCCTAACCCACATCCACACCCAGACCCACACCCAAACCCACACCCACACCCAGACCCACACCCTGACCCACATCCACACCCTAACCCACATCCACACCCTAACCCACATCCACACCCTAACCCACATCCACACCCAGACCCACACCCAAACCCACACCCACACCCAGACCCACACCCTGACCCACATCCACACCCTAACCCACATCCACACCCTAACCCACATCCACACCCAGACCCACACCCAAACCCACACCCACACCCACACCCAGACCCACACCCTGACCCACATCCACACCCTAACCCACATCCACACCCTAACCCACATCCACGCCCACACCCACACCAAACACCACACCCTAACCATCCACACCCACACCCAGACCCAAACCCTAACCCACATTCACACCCACACCCTAACCCACATCCACACCCAAACCCACACTCACACCCACACCCACACCCACACCCACACCCTAACCCACATCCACACCCAGACCCACACCCACACCCAGACCCAAACCCAAACCCACACCCAGACCCAGACCCACACCCTAACCCACATCCACACTCTCACTCTCATCCAAACCCACACCCCACAACCACAAACCACACCAAAACCACACCCAAGCCAAGCCAACCCAGACCCACACCCTAACCCACACCCTTAACTACAACCAACACACACCCGACCCAACCCCATCCGTCAGGTCTCAGATGGGGCGCATTGAGTTCATGTATGAGTCCAAGGCGGAGTCGCTTGAGCATGAGTGCCAGTGCAAGGTGAATGAGTTGGAACTCAGCTTCCAGCAGAGGGTGGAGGAACACGAGGCAGCAGCGCAGGTGAATTCAGGGGAAAATCAATTCAAAAATCCAAAAATTCAAATGCAAAAAATAAATTCAAAATCCACACTTTCAATAATCAAAGCTCAGCTTTCAGCAGAGGGTGGAGGAACACGAGGCAGCAGCGCAGGTATCTTTTTTATTTTTAAAATGCCTTAAAATGCCTAAAAAAAATGATGTCTTTTCTTCTTAGTTTTGAAATTCTTTAAATGATTATTAGATTTAAGCTAAAGTTATGCTAAATTTAACCTAAAGGGTCTATTAAAACCTACTTTAAATCTTGATTGCTTTGATGGCATGTGACGGAGTTTAATAAATTTCTCATATAACTGTGAACGATTCAAATTGGTCTAGGATTACCCACGTTTTACGTTTTTTTTTTCTTCGATCGTTTTTTTTGTTTGTTTATTTTTTCGGTTTTTTTCCAGCATATTTTTTTTGTTCTAAAAAAGATTATATATTTTGAAAGTTCGATTTTTTATTTCTGGCCCCCCCATAAATGAAGTGTGTCTTCAAATTGGGTCCTAATCAAGGTAACTATACGCTGCCCATTATGAAAAAATGTTTAATGTTAAAGCATAACCCCATATTTAAAGGTGCTTTTAAAAGGATATCCTTTTTTTATTGGCGGCACTTGTTTACCCGAGACAGTGGGCTGGTACCTGAAAATCAATCTTCTCCAGTCTTAGGCAGCTCAATTCTTAGGCAGCTATCAAGTGGTCCCCCTTCGGGGACCACTCGCGAGTACCGCCCCCTTCCAAGCATCACCAAAGGTTATGCGTGCTACCCCTTTAATTAATTTAATTTACATTATATTAAATATCAGAAAGGTTCAGGTTTATACTTTTACAAATTTCATTGATGATTCTGAAAAGTTATGAATATAAAAAACCGATTACATGCAAATTATTGCTTTGGCTTAATTTTAATGGTTATTTTGAAAATGGAAATGATCAAAATGAGCCTCTTAAAATTCGTATAAATTCATATGGAAATTATCAAGAAATTATCCTAAATTTCGAACACATTATGGTAAAAACAATGTTTTAATCAATCAATATGTTGCAACAGGGTGAATAATAGCTATAAAGAAAAGACTCGGGTAAAAAGGCCTTAGAACTAAATAATCGATTGGGTTATGGTTTCTTTAAAGGCTAATAGCCTTTTAAAAGCTATATAAAAGCTAATAGCCTTTTAAAAGCCAATACCCCCTATAAGTCGAGTAATTGAATATTAAAAAAATGAAAAAAACTAATTATGGCAAAAAAAAAGGGCATGATTCAACGTGAACTTAAACGTCTTATGTTTAGTAATGAAATTACGCGCAAAGAACTGAGAAAGAACTTAAAAGTCAAATCTCAGGTACTTTCTATTTTAAAGAATTTTTTTTATTAAAAGGCAAGGGGAAATTTAATTCGAATTCTTAAATTGTTCATAACTTTCAAGTTTTCAAATTCCAATTTCAAATTTTCAAGGTACCACTACGGAGGGATGAGGAACACGAGGCAGCAAGCGCAAGGTGTAAGGCAGGGGGAAATTAATTCAAACTCTACTAAAAATTTAAAATGCCAATAGATTCGAATTCAAAATCCACACCTTCAATGCCCAAAGCTGAGCTTCCATGAGAGGGTGGAGGAGCACGAGGCAGCGGCGCAGGTGAAGGCAAGGGGAAATTTAATTCGAAATTCTTAAATTGTTCATAACTTTCAAGTTTTCAAATTCCAATTTCAAATTTTCAAATGGAGCTACCAACGGAGGATGGGGAACACGATTGCAGCAGCAGGCGCAGGTGAAGGCAGGGGGGAAATTAATTCAAACTTCAAAATTTAAAATGCCAATAGATTCGAATTCAAAATCCACACCTTCAATGCCCAAAGCTGAGCTTCCATGAGAGGGTGGAGGAGCACGAGGCAGCGGCGCAGGTGAAGGCAAGGGGAAATTTAATTTCGAATTCTAAAATTGTTCATAACTTTCAAGTTTTTTCAAATTCCAATTCAAATTTTAAGGTACCAACAGGGAACACGAGGAAGGCAAGGGGAATTAATTTCAACTTCAAAAATTTAATTGAATTCTTCAATGCCCCAAAAGACTTTCCATAGCAGTTGACAGGCGGAACGAGCGGCAGCCGGGGGTCAGGCAAGGGAAATTATATACGAAGTCCTTTACAAATTTTACTAACATTGTCAAGGTTTTCAAGTCTCAATTTCAAATTTTCGAAAGGGTTACCAACGGAGGATAGGAGGAACACGATGCGCAGCAGGCCAGTGAGGCGTAGGGGGCAAATTCCAATTTCAAATTTTCAAGTACCAAGTGTGTGCCGATAGAGGGGTAGAGAGCAGTCCGGAAAGGACAAAGGCCAGCGAGCCGGCACGAAGCTGGCAAGGGTGAATTATATTTAAATTGTCGCTTAAATTGCCCTTGTGCAGTGTTCAAATTCAATTCAAATTTTCAATCCGTTACCAACGGGAGATTGAGGCAGGCAGGGGGAAATTAATTCAAACTTTCAAACTTTAAATGCATTAGATCGAATTCAATCCACACCTTCAATGCCTCAAAAGCTTGAAGAGTTCCATAGAGGGCTGGCAAGGAGTCACGCTGGCTGCGGCGACAGTGAAGGCAATCGCGGCGGAAATTTAAATTCGATTACCATTAAATTGTGCTCTGCAAATACTTTCAAGTTTTCAAATTTCCAATTTCAATTTTCAAGGTACCAACGAGATGAAGGGAATGGACGACAACGCTGAGGCGCCAAGAGGTGAAGCAGGTGGGGTCGCATTAATTCAAAAACTTCAAAATTGGCTCAAATGCCAATAGATTCGAATTCAAAAATCCAACCTTCAATGCCCAAAGCTGAGCTTCCGATGAGAAGGGTAGGAGGAGCACGAGCTTTTTGAAGTGCAGCGGCGCAGGTGAAGGCAAGGGGGAAATTTAATTCGATTCTTAAATTGTTCATAACTACTTTCAAGTTTTATGCAAGATATCTTCACAATTCAACACTTGGTGTTCAAGGTACCAACGGAAGGAGTGAGAGGAGACAGAGCAGCCAGCGAGCCGCGCGATAGAAGGCAGGGAAATTAATTCAAAACTTCAAAATTTAAAATGCCAATAGATTCGATTCAAAATCCACACCTTCAATGCCCAAAGCTGAGCTTCCATTGAGGAGGGTGGAGGAGCACGAGGCAGGGGAGGTGAAGGCAAGCGGGAACATTTAATTCCGAATTCTTAATTGATTCATAACTTTCAAGGTTTTCAAATTCCCATTTCAAATTTTCAACTGCGGTACCAACGGAGGATGGAGTAACACAGGCAGCAGCGCAGTAAGGCAGGGGGAAATTAATTCAAACTCAAAATTCTAAAAATGCCCAATTAGATTCGGAGATTCAAAAATCCACACCTTTCACTCAGACGATGCCCAAAAGCCTAGTGTTATCAATGGAGAGGGTGGCGAAGAGAGCACGACGGCAGCGGCGCAGGTGAAGGCCATAAGGGGGAAATTATTAATTCGAAGTTCATGTTAATCTGTTCATTAATTTCAAGTTGTTCAAGAGATTCCAATTTCAAATTTTCAGGTAACGAACGGAGGATGGATCGACAGCGAGGCAGCAGCGCACAGGGTGAAAGGCGAGGGGAAATTCTAATGTCAGAACTCAAAGTGGGTTATTAATGCCATTATAGATTCGAAATTTCAAAATCCACACCTTCAATGGCCCAAAGCTCGCCTTCCATTGAGAGGGTGGAGGAGCACGACGGCGTGGCGCAGGTGAAGGCAGGGGACATTTAATTCGAATTCTTAAATTGTTCATACTTTCAAAGTTTCAAATTCAATTCATAATTTTCTAAGGTAGACGAGGATGGAGAACACCGAGGCAGCAGCGCGGTGAAGAGGGGCGGAATTAATTCAAACTTCAAAATTTAAAATGCCAATAGATTCGAATTCAAAATCACCCTTTCCCAATGCCCAAAGCTGAGCTTCCATGAGAGGTTGGAGGAGCACGAGGCAGCGCAGGTGAAGCAAGGGAAATTTAATCCCGAATTCTAATATGATACTTTCAAGTTTTCAAATTCAATTCAAATTTTCAGTACCAACGGAGGTGGAGGAACACGAGAGCAGCGCAGGTGAAGCAGGGGGAAATTAATTCAAACTTTCAATATTAAAATGCCATAGATTTTCGGACATCAAGGAATTACACGCATCAGCTGTACAGAAATCGCTGCAAGCAAGGGTTCCCGAGTGGAGGCAGGCGCGAATAAGGGGAGAGAGGTCACAGCAGTGATTGTGCGCAGTGAGAGTTGGGCAGGTGGATGGCAGGGGAAATTAATTCGAATCTTAAATGTTTCATGACAGACTACTTCGCAAGTTATTGCAAACAGTTCCAATTTCAAATTTTCTCACCGTGGACAAAACGAAGGATCCGAGGAAACCGAGGCAGCACGCAGGTGAAGGCAGGGAAATTAATTCAAACTTTCAAATTTAAATGCATTAGATTCGGAATTCAAAATCCACACCTTTCAGATGCCCAAAGTGAGCTTCCATGAGAGGGTGGAGGAGCACGAGGCAGCGGCGCAGGTGAGGCAAGGGAAATTTTAATTCGAATTTTAAATTGTTTCATAACTTTCAAGTTCTTTCAAATCCAATTTTTCAAATTTTCAAGGGTTACAACGGAGGATGGCAGGAACACGAGGGCAAGCAGCGCCAGGTGAAGGCAGGGGGGAAATTAATTCAAACTTCAAAATTTAAAATGCCAATAGATTCAGAATCAAAATCCACACTTCAATGCCCAAAGCTGAGCTTCCATGAGAGGGTGGGAGGAGCCACGAGTGCAGCCCGGCGCAGTGAAGGCAAGGGGAAATTAATTCGAATTCTTTAAATTGTTCATAACTTCAAGGTTTTCAATACTTCCAATTTCAAATTTTCAAGGTAGCCAACGGAGGTGGAGGAACACGAGGCAGCAGCGCAGGTGAAGGCAGGGGGAAATTAATTCAAACTTCAAATTTAAAATGCCAATAGATTCGAATTCAAAATCCACACCCTTCAATGCCCAAAGCTGAGCTTCCATGAGAGGGTGGAGGAGCACGAGGCAGCGGCGCAGGTGAAGGCAAGGGGAAATTTAATTCGAATTCTTAAATTGTTCATAACTTTCAAGTTTTCAAATTCCAATTTCAATTTTCAAGGTTACCAACGGAGGATGAGGAACACGAGCAGCCAGCGCAGTGAAGGCATGGGGGGAACTCTAATTCAAACTTCAAAATAAAATCGCCAATAGATTCGAAATTCAAAATCCACACCTTCAATGCCAAAGCTGAGGCTTTGCCATGAGGGGTGGGAGGAGCACGAGCACGGCGCAGGTTGGAGGCAAGGGGAAATTTAATTCGAATTCTTTAAATTGTTTCATAACTTTTCAAGTTTCAAAATTTCAATTTCAAATTTCAAGTACAACGGAGGATGGAGGAAACGAGGCAGCAGCCGCAGTGAAAGGGCAGGGGGAAATTAATTCAAAACTTCAAAATTAAAATGCATAGATTCGAAATTCAAAATCCACACCTCAATGCCCAAAGCTTGAGCTTCCATGAGAGGGTTGGAGGAGCTACGGGCAGCGGCGCAGGTGAAGCAAGGGAATTTAATTCCGAATTCTTAAGATTGTTCATAACTTCAAGTTTTTCAAATTCGAATTTCAAATTTTTCAAGGTACCAACGGAGGATGGAAGGAACACGACAGCAGCGCAGCGTGAAAGGAGGGGAAATTAATTCAAACTTCAAAATTTAAAATGCCAATAGATTCGAATTCAAAATCCACACCTTCAATGCCCAAAGCTGAGCTTCCATGAGAGGGTGGAGGAGCACGAGGCAGCGGCGCAGGTGAAGGCAAGGGGAAATTTAATTCGAATTCTTAAATTGTCATAACTTTCAAGTTTTCAAATTCCAATTTCAAATTTCAAGGTACCAACGGCAGGATGGCAGGGGGAACGAGGCAGCAGCGCAGGTGAAGGCAGGGGGGAAATTAATTCAAACTTCAAAATTTAAAATGCCAATAGATTCGAATTCAAAATCCACACCTTCAAATGCCACAAAGCTGAAGCTTTCCATGAGAGGTTGCGGAGGAGCAACGAGGCAGCGCGCCGCAGGTGAAGGCAAGGGGAAATTTAATTTCGAATTTCTTAAATTGTTTCATAACTTTCAGTTTTTTCAAATCAATTTTCAAATTCAATGCAGACCACGTACGCGCGTAGCGGAGGATGGAGGAACAGCGAGGCAGCAGCAGCAGGTGAAGGCAGGGGGGAAATTAATTCAAACTTCAAAATTTAAAATGCCAATAGATTCGAATTCAAAATCCACACCTTCAATGCCCAAAGCTGAGCTTCCATGAGAGGGTGGAGGAGCACGAGGCAGCGGCGCCAGGTTGAAGCAAGGGGGAAATTTAATTCGAAAATTCTTAAATTGTTCATAACTTTCAAGTTTTTCCACAATTCCAATTTCAATTTTCAAGGCTACCAACGTCGAGGATGGAGGAACACGAGCCAAGCAGCGCCAGCGTGAAGCGGGGCGAAATTTAATTCAAACTTCAAAATTTAAAAATGCCAATATGATTCGAATTCAAAATCCAACACCTTCAATGCCCAAAGCTGAGCTTCCCATGAGAAGGGTGGAGGAGCACGAGACGGCAGCGGCGCAGGTGAAGGCAAGGGGAATTAATCGAATTCTTAAATTGTTCATAACTTTTCAAGTTTTCAAATTCCATCTC
>JAJSRW010001948.1:0-37183 GCA_022414725.1 Microglena sp. YARC | reverse complement strand
AGTATGTCTTTTCTAGGTGTGACGTAACACCGTTAGGGATCATAACGGGGCGTAACACGTTTATTTTCAGCATTCGACAGGTGAGCGCACTCTTTCTTGACCAGGCCTTTTTGCACGATGTTTCGCCAAGCCATGCTTAGCTCACTATTAATTCTAGCATTAGGTGCGAACAGTTATTCGTCATTTGTCCAAGAAGCTTTATGGAATACATTAGGGCACATGCTTTGTCCAGAGCTTTATTGTCATGGGCACATGCATTTGGTCCACAGACCAGAATGTGATTATTCTGAAACATATAGGAGCCACAATGCATTTGTCCAGAGTTATTTGACAATTAGGGCACATTCCGGCTTTGTCCTAGAGCTATATGCCATCGGACACGACAGGGCACATTCCAATTTGTTCTCAAGTATGCTTTACTTAATTGAAACATCTAGGGGCCATGTCGATGTATGTTACCAGAAGATTCTAGGAGTATACACTTTCAGGAGGCACATGCATTTGTCCAGAGCTTATTTACATTAAGGTAGCATGCATTTGTCCAGAGCTTATTTGACACCAGGTCACATGCATTTGTTGCATGAGCTTATTATGGCCAGAGCTTATTTTAGCATTAGGGCACACTGACATTTGCCCAGAGCTTACTTCAGCATTAGGGCACATGCAATTTACCAGAGCTTATTTAACATTAGGGCAAACAATGCATTTGTCCAGAGCTTGATTCACACCAGGGCACTATGGCATTTAACGCAGAGCTTATTTACATTAGGGGCAATGGCATTTGTCAGAAGCTTATTTACATTAGGCAGATGCAATTTGGTCAGCAGCCTATTCTTGCCCAGAGCTTATTTACATTAGGGCACATCATTTTCCAGATGCTTTTATTTAACATTAGGGACATGCATTAGTCCAGAGTTATTTTACAATTAGGGCACATGCATTTGTCCAGAGCTTATTTACACCAGGTCACATGCATTTGTGCAGAGCTTATTTTGCCCAAACTGTATTTAACACGCAGGGCACATGCATTTGTGGCGAGAGCTTTTTCCATTAGGGCACATGCATGTTGTCCAGAGCTTATTTACACCAGGTCACATGCATTTGTGCGAGCTTATTTTGCCAGAGCTTTATTTACATTAGGCGCACATGCATTTGCCCAGAGCTTATTAGCATAGGGCACTTGCATTTGTCCAGAGCTTATTTACACCAGGTCACATGCATATTTTGTGCAGAGCTTATTTTCCCAGCAGCTTAGTTTACACCAGGGAACATGCATTTGTCCAGAGCTTATTTACATCTAGGGCACATAGCATTTGCCCAGAGCGCTTCTTTACATTAGGGCTCAGCATTTGTCCAGAGCTTATTTACACCAGGTCCACATGCTATTTGTGCGAGCTTAATTTTGCCCAGAGCCTAATTTACCTTAGGGCACATGCATTTGCCCAGAGCTTTTTACATTAAGGGCACATATTTGCCCCAGACGCTTATTTAGCATTAGGGCACATGCATTTGTCCTAGAGCTTATTTACATTAGGGCACAGGCCTTGGTTCATCGTCGCATTTGTCCAGATAAGCTTATTTAATTTAGGGCACATGCATTTGGTCCAGTAGCTTTATCTTTTAGCATTACGGGCACATGCATTTGTCCAGAGCTTATTAACATAAGGGCACATGCATTGTCAGAGTTATTTACTAAGGGACATGATACTGCATTTGTCGAAGTAGCTTATTACAATTTAAGGGCCATGCACATTGATCAGAGCTACTTTTCATTAGAGTATCCTAGTGAGACATTGCAATTGCCCAGAGGCTATTTACATGTAGGGCACATGCATTTGCCCAGAGCTCATTTACAATTAGGGCGACACAGTGCATTTGCCCAGAGCTTGTTAACATTAGGAGCCACATAGACATTTGCCAGAGCTTATTTACCTTGGGCACATGCATTTGCGCAGAGCTTATTTATCACAGCGTCACATGCATTTGTCCAGATTTATTTCACCAGGGCACATGCATTTGTCCAGAGCTTATTTACACCAGGGCACATGCAATTTGCCCAGAGCTTATTTACATAGGGCAATGCCATTTTGTCCAGAGCTTATATACATTGGCACATGCATTTGTCCAGAGCTTATTACATTGGGCACATGCATTTGTCCAGAGCTATTTACTTAGGTGCACACGCATTTGGTCCAGAGCTTATTCTTAGGGCCATGCATTTGTCCAGAGCTTATTCACACCAGGGCACATGCCATTTTGCCCAAGCCTTATTTATATTAGGGCCATGCATTTGGCCCAGGCTTATTTTACATTAGGCACATGCATTTTGTCCAGAGTTATTTTTCATTAGGTCAATCGCATTGTCACCGAGCTTTATTTATCATTAGGCACATGCATTTGTCCAAACTTATTTACATTAGGGCGCATGCATTTGCCCAGAGCTTAATTTACATTAGGGCACATGCAATTTTGCCAGAGTTATTTACATTAGGGCACATGCATTTGTCAGAGCTTATTTACATAAGGGCACACATTGCATTTGTCGCAGAGCTTATTTACACAGGTCACATCATTTGTGCAGAGCTTATTATGCTACCAGCAGCTTATTTTCAATTAGGCACATGCCATTTGCCCAGAGCTTTTATTTACCATAGGGCACATGCATTTAACCAGAGCTTATTTACATTAGGGCACATTGCATTTGTCCAGCGCTTTATTCACACCAGGGCACATGCAATTAACCAGAGCTTATTTTACATTAGGGGCACATGGGCAATTTGTCCAGAGTTATTTACTTAGGGGCACATGGCATTTGTCCAGAGCCTTTTTTGCCCAGAGCTTATTTTACATTAAGGGAAACCACTGCATTTGTACAGAGCTTTTTCATTTAGGAACCTGCATTAGTCCAGAGCTTATTTTAACATTAGGGCCATGCCATTTTGTCCAGAGCTTAATTTCCCAGGTCACAATTATTTGTGCAGAGCTTATTTTTTGCCAATAGCTTATTTACACCTCAGGGCCATGCATTTGTCAGAAGCTTATTTACATTAGGGCAATCGCATTTGCCCAGAGCTTATTTACATTAGGGCACTCTTTGTCCAGAGCTTATTTACACAGGTCATAATGCATTTGTGCAGAGCCTTATTTTTGCCCAGAGCTTATTGTTACATTAGGGCACTATGCATTTGCCCAGAGCTTATTTTACATTAAGGGCACATGCATTTGTCGCAGAGCTTATTTACACCAGGTCAACATGCCTTTGTGCAGAGCTTATTTTGCCCAGGAGCTTTATTTACACCCAGGGCAACATGCATTTGTCCAGAAGCTTATTTACATTTAGGGCACATGCATTTGCCCAGAGCTTATTTCATTAGGCGCACATGCCATTTGTCCAGAGCTTATTTTACACCAGGTCACATGCATTTTGTGCAGACTTATTTTGCCCAGAGCTTATTTACATTAGGGCAAATGCTATTTGCCCAGAAGGCTATTTACATTAGGGCACATGCTTTGCCCAGAGATTAATTCATTAGGGCACTGCCTTGTCCAGAGCTTTTTACAATTAAGGCACATGCATTGTCCAGAGCTTATTTACCCAGGTCACATGCATTTGTGCAAGCTGAGAGAATAGCATTAGGGCACATGACCCAGAGCATTGTTTATTTACATTAGGGGCACATGCATTTGCCGAGCTTTTTACATAGGGCCATGCATTTAACCAGAGCTTATTTAACATTAGGGCACATGCATTTGTCCAGAGCTTATTCACACCAGGGGCACATGCCATTTAACCAGAGCTTATTTTAGCTATTACAACAGGGCACATGCATTTGTCCATGCATAGGGCACATGCATTTCCAGAGCTTATTTACATTAGGGCACATGCATTTGCAGAGTGGCCCAGAGCTATTTACATTAGGCAACATGCATTTGAGAGCCATTAGGGCACATGCATTTGCCCAGCTTAATTTACATTAGGGCACATGCATTTTGTCCAAAGCTTATTTTTACATTGGGCACAATATGCCCAAGCATTTTGCATATTCCTTATTTTACAGATTAGGCCACTGCTAACCAGAGCTTATTTACATTATGCATTTACAGCTTATTAGGGCATGCATTTGAGCTTATTACATTTAGCAGTCCAGAGCTTATTTACCATTAGGCCATAGCATATTGTTATTGCCCAGAAGCATTATTTACATTAGGGCACAAGTGAACATGATATTGACCAGAGCTTATTTACATTAGGGGCCATAGGGCACCATTAGCATTGTCCAGCACTAGCAATTTGTCCAGATATTACAAAAACAGGTTCACATGCATTTGGTGAGAGCTTATTTTGCCAGAGTTATTTATTTGGCAACATTTGCAGAGTTATTTACATTCGGGCACATGCATTTGTCAGAGCTTATTTACATTAGGGGCAATGCATTTGTCCAGAGCTTATTTTACACCAGGGTCACATGCATTTGTGCAGAGCTTAATTTTGCCGCAGAGCTTTATTTACATTAGGGCAACATGCATTTGCCCAGAGCTTATTTCACATTAGGGCACATGCATTTGTCCAGAGCTTATTTACACCAGGTCACATGCATTTGTGCAGTTTTTTGCGCCAGAGCATTAGGCACATTTTGCCAGAGCTTATTTACATTTTGCCCAGAGTTATTTAATTAAGGGCACATGCCATTTGTCCAGAGCTTATTTACATTAGGGCACATGCATTTGTGCCCAGAGCTTATTTATGACAATTAGGGCTTCAATGCATTTTGTCCAGAAGCTTATTCAACCAAGCTTATTACACCAGGTCACATGCATTTGTGCAGAGCTTATTTTTTTTGCCCAGAGCTAAATTTACATTAGGGCACATGCATTTGCCCAGCTTATTTAACAGAGTTATTATTAGGCATTTCAAGCTATTACACATGCATTTGCATTTAACCAGAGCTTATTTACATTAGGCACATGCATCCAGAGCGTTATTTACATTAGGGCACATGCATTTTGTCCAGAGCTTGTACCAAAGCTTTACATTAGGGCACATCCAGAAGCTTATTTACATTGTCAGAGTTATTTACATTAGGAATGAGAGCTTATTAACCAAGGTACATGCAGAGGGCTAGGCACATACAACCAGGGCATTTTCCAGAGCTTATTTACATAAGGGCACATGCATTTCCAAGAGCTTATTTACACCAGGGCACATGCATGCTTTTTTGCCCAGAGCTTATTTATTTACATAGGCACATGCATTTGCCCAGAGCTCATTTACATTAGGGCACATGCTTGTTATATCATAAGGGCAATCATTTGTCCCAGAGCTTATTTACAGGCACTCATGCTTGCCCAGAGCTTTATTTACACCAGGTCACATGCATTTGTCCAGATCTTATTTACACCAGTACCACATGCATTTGTCCAGAGCTTATTTACATTAGGGCACATGCATTTGCCCAAGCTTATTACATTAGGGCACATGCATTTGTCCAGAGCTATTTATATACATTTTAGGGCATGCAATTTGTCCAGAGCTTATTTACATTAGGGCACATGCATTTGTCCAGTAGGCGCAACATGCATTTTGTCCAGAGCTTATTTACATTAGGGCACATGCATTTCCAGAGCTTATTTACACATTAGGGCACATGCATTTGTCCAGAGCTTATTTACATTGGCACATGATTTGCCCTGAGCTATTTACATTAGCTTATTACATTTAAGGCACATGCATTTGTCCAGAGCTTATTTTTACATATAGGTTCACATGCATTTGTCCAGAGCTTATTTACCCCATTAAAGGCACCATGCAAAAAATTTGTTCCAAGCTAGGCACATATTTGCAGACATTAGGGCGCATTTGCCATTTGCCAGAGTTATTTACATTAGGGCACATGCATTTGCCCAGAGCTAACCAGGTATACATTAGGGCAGCATGCATCAGAGCTTGTCCAGAGCTTATTTACATAAGGGCACATGCATTTGTCCAGAGCTTATTATTAGGGCACATGCATTGTCCAGGATCACATGCATGAGCTTATTATGCAGAGCTTATTATTTATTTCATTAGGGCACATGCATCTTGCCCAGATGCTTATTTACATTAGGGTCACATGCATTTTATACCAGAGCTTATTTACATTAGGGCACATGCATTTTGTTCCAGAGCTTATTACCAGGGCACATGCTTTGCCCAGAGCTTATTTATTAGGCTATCATTTAACCAAGCTTATTTACATTAGGGCACATGCATTTGTCCAGAGCTTATTTACATTAGGGCACATGCATTTGTCCATTTTGCCGAGCTTATTTACGTAGGGCACATGCATTTGTCCAAGCTATTTGCCCAAGAATTACATTAGGGCACATGCATTTAGCTTATTTACATTATTTGTCCAGAGCATTAGGGCATTTAGTATAAGGGCAATGCAGGAGCTTATTTACACACATGCATTTCACATGGGCCAGAGCTTATTTCATTTGTGCAGAGTTTATTTACGATTTTAACTTTAGCCAATTTACTTAGGCATGCTTTGTTGGCTTTATTTTGCATTTACATTGTGCATTTGTCCTCCAGAGCTTATTTACAGGTGGCACAATGCAGGCACATGCATTTGTCAGAGCTTATTTACATTAGGGCACATGCATTTGTCCAGAGCTTTATTTAGGCACATGATTTGTCCAGAGCATTTAACCAGGTACAACATGCATTTGCCCAGAGCTTATTTAGCATTAGGGCACATGCATTTGCCAGAGCTTATTTTACATTAGGGCACATGCATTTGTCCAAGAGCTTATTTACATTAGGGCAGCATTCTTGCAGGTTTTCCAGAGCTTATTTACATTCAGGGCACATGCATTTGTCTTATTCAACAGGGCCATGCAGTTTCCGCGAGTTATTTACATTAGGGCAGCATGCATTTGCCCAGAGCTCATTTAGCATTAGGGCACATGCATTGCCCAGAGCTTAGTAACATTAGGGCACATGCATTTGCCCGGAGCTTATTTACATTAGGCACATGCATTTGCCCAGAGCTTATTTACACCAGGTCACATGCATTTGTCCAGATCTAATTTACACCAGGGCACATGCATTTGTCCAGAGCTTATTTACACCAGGGCACATGCATTTGCCCAGAGCTTATTTACATTAGGGCACATGCATTTGTCCAGAGCTTATATACATTAGGGCACATGCATTTGTCCAGAGCTTATTTACATTAGGGCACATGCATTTGTCCAGAGCTTATTTACATTAGGGCACATGCATTTGTCCAGAGCTTATTTACATTAGGGCACATGCATTTGTCCAGAGCTTATTCACACCAGGGCACATGCATTTGCCCAGAGCTTATTTACATTAGGGCACATGCATTTGCCCAGAGCTTATTTTACATTAGGGCAACATGCATTTTGTCCAGAGCTTATTTACATTAAGGCACATGCATTTGTCCAGAGCTTATTTACACCAGGTCACATGCATTTGTGCAGAGCTTATTATGCCCAGAGCTTATTTACATTAGGGCACATGCATTTGCCCAGAGCTTATTTACATTAGGGCACATGCATTTAACCAGAGCTTATTTACATTAGGGCACATGCATTTGTCCAGAGCTTATTCACACCAGGGCACATGCATTTAACCAGAGCTTATTTACATTAGGGCACATGCATTTGTCCAGAGCTTATTTACATTAGGGCACATGCATTTGTCCAGAGCCTATTTTGCCCAGAGCTTATTTACATTAGGGCACATGCATTTTTCCAGAGCTTATTTACATTAGGGCACATGCATTAGTCCAGAGCTTATTTACATTAGGGCACATGCATTTGTCCAGAGCTTATTTACACCAGGTCACATGCATTTGTGCAGAGCTTATTTTGCCCAGAGCTTATTTACACCAGGGCACATGCATTTGTCCAGAGCTTATTTACATTAGGGCACATGCATTTGTCCAGAGCTTATTACAACCAGTACCAAGGTCACATGCATTTGTGCAGAGCTTATTTTGCCCAGAGCTTATTTACATTAGGGCACATGCATTTGCCCAGAGCTTATTTACATTAGGGCACATGCATTTGTCCAGAGCTTATTTACACCAGGTCACATGCATTTGTGCAGAGCTTATTTTGCCCAGAGCTTATTTACACCAGGGCACATGCATTTGTCCAGAGCTTATTTACATTAGGGCACATGCATTTGCCCAGAGCTTATTTACATTAGGGCTCATGCATTTGTCCAGAGCTTATTTACACCAGGTCACATGCATTTGTGTGCAGAGCTTATTTTGCCCAGAGCTAATTTACATTAGGGCACATGCATTTGCCCAGAGCTTATTTACATTAGGGCACATGCATTTGCCCAGAGCTTATTTACATTAGGGCACATGCATTTGTCCAGAGCTTATTTACATTAGGGCACATGCATTTGTCCAGAGCTTATTTACATTAGGGCACATGCATTTGTCCAGAGCTTATTTACATTAGGGCACATGCATTTGTCCAGAGCTTATTTACATAAGGGCACATGCATTTGTTTTATTTACATAAGGGCACATGCATTTGTCCAGAGCTTATTTACATAAGGGCACATGCATTTGTCCAGAGCTAATTTACATTAGGGCACATGCATTTGCCCAGAGCTTATTTACATTAGGGCACATGCATTTGCCCAGAGCTCATTTACATTAGGGCACATGCATTTGCCCAGAGCTTGTTAACATTAGGGCACATGCATTTGCCCAGAGCTTATTTACATTAGGGCACATGCATTTGCCCAGAGCTTATTTACACCAGGTCACATGCATTTGTCCAGATCTTATTTACACCAGGGCACATGCATTTGTCCAGAGCTTATTTACACCAGGGCACATGCATTTGCCCAGAGCTTATTTACATTAGGGCACATGCATTTGTCCAGAGCTTATATACATTAGGGCACATGCATTTGTCCAGAGCTTATTTACATTAGGGCACATGCATTTGTCCAGAGCTTATTTACATTAGGGCACACGCATTTGTCCAGAGCTTATTTACATTAGGGCACATGCATTTGTCCAGAGCTTATTCACACCAGGGCACATGCATTTGCCCAGAGCTTATTTATATTAGGGCACATGCATTTGCCCAGAGCTTATTTACATTAGGGCACATGCATTTGTCCAGAGCTTATTTACATTAGGTCACATGCATTTGTCCAGAGCTTATTTACATTAAGGCACATGCATTTGTCCAAAGCTTATTTACATTAGGGCGCATGCATTTGCCCAGAGCTTATTTACATTAGGGCACATGCATTTGCCCAGAGCTTATTTACATTAGGGCACATGCATTTGTCCAGAGCTTATTTACATAAGGGCACATGCATTTGTCCAGAGCTTATTTACACCAGGTCACATGCATTTGTGCAGAGCTTATTATGCCCAGAGCTTATTTCATTAGGGCACATGCATTTGCCCAGAGCTTATTTACATTAGGGCACATGCATTTAACCAGAGCTTATTTACATTAGGGCACATGCATTTGTCCAGAGCTTATTCACACCAGGGCACATGCATTTAACCAGAGCTTATTTACATTAGGGCACATGCATTTGTCCAGAGCTTATTTACATTAGGGCACATGCATTTGTCCAGAGCTTATTTTGCCCAGAGCTTATTTACATTAGGGCACATGCATTTGTCCAGAGCTTATTTACATTAGGGCACATGCATTAGTCCAGAGCTTATTTACATTAGGGCACATGCATTTGTCCAGAGCTTATTTACACCAGGTCACATGTATTTGTGCAGAGCTTATTTTGCCAATAGCTTATTTACACCAGGGCACATGCATTTGTCCAGAGCTTATTTACATTAGGGCACATGCATTTGCCCAGAGCTTATTTACATTAGGGCACATGCATTTGTCCAGAGCTTATTTACACCAGGTCACATGCATTTGTGCAGAGCTTATTTTGCCCAGAGCTTATTTACATTAGGGCACATGCATTTGCCCAGAGCTTATTTACATTAGGGCACATGCATTTGTCCAGAGCTTATTTACACCAGGTCACATGCATTTGTGCAGAGCTTATTTTGCCCAGAGCTTATTTACACCAGGGCACATGCATTTGTCCAGAGCTTATTTACATTAGGGCACATGCATTTGCCCAGAGCTTATTTACATTAGGGCACATGCATTTGTCCAGAGCTTATTTACACCAGGTCACATGCATTTGTGCAGAGCTTATTTTGCCCAGAGCTTATTTACATTAGGGCACATGCATTTGCCCAGAGCTTATTTACATTAGGGCACATGCATTTGCCCAGAGCTTATTTACATTAGGGCACATGCATTTGTCCAGAGCTTATTTACATTAAGGCACATGCATTTGTCCAGAGCTTATTTACACCAGGTCACATGCATTTGTGCAGAGCTTATTATGCCCAGAGCTTATTTACATTAGGGCACATGCATTTGCCCAGAGCTTATTTACATTAGGGCACATGCATTTAACCAGAGCTTATTTACATTAGGGCACATGCATTTGTCCAGAGCTTATTACACCAGGCACATGCATTTCCAGAGCTTATTTTACATTAGGGCACATGCATTTGTCCAGAGCTTATTTACATTAGGGCACATGCATTTGTCCAGAGCCTATTTTGCCCAGAGCTTATTTACATTAGGGCACATGCATTTTTCCAGAGCTTATTTACATTAGGGCACATGCATTAGTCCAGAGCTTATTTACATTAGGGCACATGGCATTTGTAGAGCTTATTTACACCAGGTCACTGCAGTGCAGAGCTTATTTTGCCCAGAGCTTATTTTACACCAGGGCACATGCATTTGTCCAGAGCTTATCTTACATTAGGGCACATGCATTTGTAGGGTCACATGCATTGTGCCTTATTTTGCCCAGAGCTTATTTACATTAGGGCACATGCATTTGCCCAGAGCTTATTTACATTAGGGCACATGCATTTGTCCAGAGCTTATTTACACCAGGTCACATGCATTTGTGCAGAGCTTATTTTGCCCAGAGCTTATTTAGGGCACATGCATTTGTCCAGAGCTTATTTACATTAGGGCACATGCATTTGCCCAGAGCTTATTTACATTAGGGCTCATGCATTTGTCCAGAGCTTATTTACACCAGGTCACATGCATTTGTGCAGAGCTTATTTTGCCCAGAGCTAATTTACATTAGGGCACATGCATTTGCCCAGAGCTTATTTACATTAGGGCACATGCATTTGCCCAGAGCTTATTTACATTAGGGCACATGCATTTGTCCAGAGCTTATTTACATTAGGGCACATGCATTTGTCCAGAGCTTATTTACATTAGGGCACATGCATTTGTCCAGAGCTTATTTACATTAGGGCACATGCATTTGTCCAGAGCTTATTTACATAAGGGCACATGCATTTGTCCAGAGCTTATTTACACCAGGGCACATGCATTTGCCCAGAGCTTATTTACATTAGGGCACATGCATTTGCCCAGAGCTCATTTACATTAGGGCACATGCATTTGCCCAGAGCTTATTAACATTAGGGCACATGCATTTGCCCAGAGCTTATTTACATTAGGGCACATGCATTTGCCCAGAGCTTATTTACACCAGGTCACATGCATTTGTCCAGATCTTATTTACACCAGGGCACATGCATTTGTCCAGAGCTTATTTACACCAGGGCACATGCATTTGCCCAGAGCTTATTTACATTAGGGCACATGCATTTGTCCAGAGCTTATATACATTAGGGCACATGCATTTGTCCAGAGCTTATTTACATTAGGGCACATGCATTTGTCCAGAGCTTATTTACATTAGGGCACATGCATTTGTCCAGAGCTTATTTTAATTAAGGGCACATGCATTTGTCCAGAGCTTATTACACCAGGGCACATGCATTTTGCCCAGAGCATTATATTTACATTAGGGCACATGCATTTTGCCAGAGCTTATTTACATTAGGGCACATGCATTTGTCCAGAGCTTATTTACATTAGGTCACATGCATTTGTCCAGAGCTTATGACATTAAGGGCACATGCATTTGTCCAGAGCTTATTTACATTAGGGCGCATGCATTTGCCCAGAGCTTATTTACATTAGGGCACATGCATTTGCCCAGAGCTTATTTACATTAGGGCACATGCATTTGTCCAGAAGCTTATTTACATTAAGGGCACATGCATTTGTCCAGAGCTTATTTTACACCAGGTCCACATGCATTTGTGCAGAGCTTATTATGCCCAGAGCTTATTTCATAGGGCACATGCATTTGCCCAGAGCTCTATTTACATTAGGGCACATGCATTTAACCAGAGCTTATTTACATTAGGCACATGCATTTGTCCAGAGCTTATTTGCATTTGCACATTGGGCACATGCATTTGTCCAGAGCTTATTTACATTAGGGCACCATCCAGAGCTTATTTTGCCCAGAGCTTATTTACATTAGGGCACATGCATTTGTCCAGAGCTTATTTACATTAGGGCACATGCATTAGTGCAGAGCTTATTTACATTAGGGCACATGCATTTGTCCAGAGCTTATTTACACCAGGTCACATGCATGCAGATTATTTTGCCAATAGCTTATTTACACCAGGGCACATGCATTTGTCCAGAGCTTATTTACATTAGGGCACATGCATTTGCCCAGAGCTTATTTACATTAGGCACATGCATTTGTCCAGAGCTTATTTACACCAGGTAGGGCACATGCATTTGTCGCATTTGTGCAGAGCTTATTTTGCCCAGAGCTTATTTACATTAGGGCACATGCATTTGCATTTGCCAGAGCTTATTTACATTAGGGCACATGCATTTGTCCAGAGCTTATTTACACCAGGTCACATGCATGTTGTGCATTTTGCCCAGAGCTTATTTAACATTAGGGCACATGCATTTGTCCAGAGCTTATTTACATTAGGGCCACATGCATTTGTCCAGAGCCATTTGCATTTGTCCAGAGCTTATTTACACCAGGTGACATGCATTTGTGCAGAGCTTATGCCCAGAGCTTATTTACATTAGGGCACATGCATTTTGCCCAGAGCTTATTTACATTAGGGCACATGCATTTGCCCAGAGCTTATTTACATTAGGGCACATGCATTTGTCCAGAGCTTATTTACATTAGGGCACATGCATTTGTCCAGAGCTTATTTACATTAGGGCACATGCATTTGTCCAGAGCTTATTTACATTAGGGCACATGCATTTGTCCAGAGCTTATTTACATTAGGGCACATGCATTTGTCCAGAGCTTATTCACACCAGGGCACATGCATTTGCCCAGAGCTTATTTACATTAGGGCACATGCATTTGCCCAGAGCTCATTTACATTAGGGCACATGCATTTGCCCAGAGCTTGTTAACATTAGGGCACATGCATTTGCCCAGAGCTTATTTACATTAGGGCACATGCATTTGCCCAGAGCTTATTTACACCAGGTCACATGCATTTGTCCAGAGCTTATTTTAGGGCACATGCATTTGCCCAGAGCTTATTTACACCAGGGCACATGCATTTGCCCAGAGCTTATTTACATTAGGGCACATGCATTTGTCCAGAGCTTATATACATTAGGGCACATGCATTTGTCCAGAGCTTATATACATTAGGGCACATGCATTTGTCCAGAGCTTATTTACATTAGGGCACATGCATTTGCCCAGAGCGTATTTACATTAGGGGCACATGCATTTGCCCAGAGCTATTTACATTAGGGCACATGCATTTGCCCAGAGCTTATTTACATTAGGACATGCATTTGCCCAGAGCTTTATTTACATAGGGCACATGCATTTGCCCAGAGCTTATTTACATTAGGGCACATGCATTTGCCCAGAGCTTATTTACATTAGGGCACATGCATTTTTCCAGAGCTTATTCATACCAGGGCACATGCATTTGCCCAGAGCTTATTTACACCAGGGCACATGCATTTGCCCAGAGCTTATTTACATTAGGGAACATGCATTTGTCCAGAGCTTATTAGAGGGCACATGCATTTGCCCAGAGCTTATTTACATTAGGGCACATGCATTTGTCCAGAGCTTATTCACACCAGGGCACACGCATTTGCCCAGAGCTTATTTACATAAGGGCACATGCATTTGCCCAGAGCTTATTTACATTAGGGCACATGCATTTGTCCAGAGCTTATTTACATTAGGGCACATGCATTTGTCCAGAGCTTATTTTGGCCAGAGCTTATTTACATTAGGGCACATGCATTTGTCCAGAGCTTATTTACATTAGGGCACATGCATTTGCCCAGAGCTTATTTACATTAGGGCACATGCATTTGCCCAGAGCTTATTTACATTAGGGCACATGCATTTGTCCAGAGCTTATTCACACCAGGGCACATGCATTTGCCCAGAGCTTATTTACATTAGGGCACATGCATTTGTCCAGAGCTTATTTACACCAGGGCACATGCATTTGCCCAGAGCTTATTTACATTAGGGCACATGCATTTGTCCAGAGCTTATTTACACCAGGGCACATGCATTTGTCCAGAGCTTATTCACACCAGGGCACATGCATTTGCCCAGAGCTTATTTACATTAGGGCACATGCATTTGTCCAGAGCTTATTTACATTAGGGCACATGCATTTGCCCAGAGCTTATTTTTACACCAGGGCACATGCATCCAGAGCTTATTTTGCATTTGCCCAGAGCTTATTTACATTAGGGCACATGCATTTGTCCAGAGCTTATTCACACCAGGGGCAGATGCATTTGCCCAGAGCTTATTTACATAGGGCACATGCATTTGCCCAGACTTATTTACATTAGGGCAGAATGCATTTGTCCCAGAGCTTTTTACATTAGGGCAACATGCATTGTCCAGAGCTTATTTTGGCCAGAGCTTATTTACATTAGGGCACATGCATTTGTCCAGAGCTTATTTACATTAGGGCACATGCATTTGCCCAGAGCTTATTTACATTAGGGCACATGCATTTGTCCAGAGCTTATTACATTAGGGCACATGCATTTGTCCAGAGCTTATTCACACCAGGGCACATGCATTTGCCCAGAGCTTATTTACATTAGGGCACATGCATTTGTCCAGAGCTTATTTACACCAGGGCACATGCATTTGCCCAGAGCTTATTTACATTAGGGCACATGCATTTGTCCAGAGCTTATTTACACCAGGGCACATGCATTTGTCCAGAGCTTATTCAAACCAGGGCACATGCATTTGCCCAGAGCTTATTTACATTAGGGCAATGCATTTTGTCCAGAGCTTTATTTACATTAGGGCACATGCATTTGCCCAGAGCTTATTTACATTAGGGAACATGCATTTGTCCAGAGCTTATTCACACCAGGGCACATGCATTTGCCCAGAGCTTATTTACATTAGGGCACATGCATTTGTCCAGAGCATATTTACACCAGGGCACATGCATTTGCCCAGAGCTTATTTACATTAGGGCACATGCATTTGTCCAAAGCTTATTTACATTAGGGCACATGCATTTGTCCAGAGCTTACTTACATTAGGGCACATGCATTTGTCCCAGAGCTTTTGTACCCCGCTACCAGTAGCGATCACTACCAGGTACCCTGTATCGGCCCAGCCTTCCGCTACCATGAGACTTGAACCTCGGCCCAGCCACCCATACCCCCATACTCCCTCAGCCCTTCAGGCACCATAGCCACTCATACCTTCCCGGCCCAGCCCCCCATGCCCCCTGAGTCCTTCAGGCCGCCCTTAAAAATACACATATATATATATATATAATATATATATATATATTATATATATATATATGTACTGGCCTGGAGGATGACACTTACTATGTCTGCCATGGTGACTATCTCCAGCTGCGGCCTTGAAAGACACCAAATCCCTGATCGATACCAGAAGACCTCCTTTCTGAAAGGACAAGTTCTATGCAGCGTCGCAAGTGACACTAAAATTGGATGGGAGTGTTCGCTACGGAGCGATAGGAGGCAACGGAAGCAGTTAGTTACGAGACCGTTGGCTGACATGTCCAGGCTTCGTCTGGGTCTAGACGGTCACACGTGCAGACGGACAACAGGTGGTGACCCTGGGTGTGGTGTGGTGGTGTGTGTGGGGGGGGTTCCACACCTGAAGAGGGGTCTCTGCCCAAAAGCTCTGATTTGCCCTGATGTATCGCATGTATCGCTCAACACACACATGCACTTATTATTTGTCATATTTATTGATTTATTCACACACTCACTACCCCCCCCCCCCCCACACACACACACACACACACACCATCCACTACTGCACACCACCCATGCACAGATCCATCTACCATGGGCGCCTGGAAGGACGCGACCCCTCCCCTCGCTGCTGCTCTTACAAGAACAGACTGCACCAGCAAGTCTCCCCCCGCCCCCCCCCCCCCCCCCCCCCCCCCGTCACCTCCCACCACCCACCCACAACTGCTTCTGCACCACCACCACCACCACCACCACCTTCACTAACCCCCCCCCCCCCCCCCCCCCCCCCTCACCCCCTCCCTCCCCCCCTCACCCCTCACCACCCCTCCCAATCCCCCCACCACCCCCACACCCTCCACCATCCACAACTACTGCACCACCACCACCCACAACGACTGCACCACCACCACCCACAACTACTGGACCACCACCACCCCACAACTTACTGCACCACACCACTCACACTACTGCACCACCACCGACCCACAACTACTGCACCACCCCACACAAACTACTGCACCACCACCCACCCACAACTACTGGCACCACCACCACCCACAACTACTGCACCAACCACCCACAACTACTTGCACCACCACCACCCAAACTACTGTCACACACTACTAGGCTGCACCACACCACCCAACTACTGCAACCACCACCACCCACAACTACTGCACCACCAAACCACTCCACCACCACTAGGGGGCACACCCACACCCACAACTTAACTGCACCACACCACCCACAACTACTGCCACACCCCACACCACACTACTGCACCACCACCACCCCACTACTACTGCGCACCACCACCACCGCCGTCCCTCGGCTGCGTGCAACAGATACTGCACTGCACCAGTCCCCCGCCACCCACTTTACTTGACTTACCACCACACCCATGCCCACAGATCCATCTTACCATGGGCGCCTGGAAGGACGCGACCCTCCCCTCGCTGCTGGAGCTCAACTGGGACAGACTGCACCAGCAAGTCCCCCCCCCCCGCCCCGTCACTCCACCCACCATGCACAGATCCATTCTACCATGGGCGCCTGGAAGGACGCGACTCCTCCCCTCGCTTGCTGCTTCACTGGGACGACTGCACCAGCAAGTCTCCCCCCACCCCACCCCCACCCCGTCACTCCCACCACCCACGCCACACCAACTGCTTCTTGCCAACCACCACCACCACCCCACCACCACCACCACCACCCACCACACACCACCAAACCTTCACTAAAAACATCCCCACCCCCCCCCCTCACCCCCTCCCTCACCCCCTCCCAATCCCCCCCACCACCCCCACCACCTCCACCATCCACAACTACTGCACCACCACCCCCACAACTACTGCACCACCACCATGCACAGATCCATCTACCATGGGCGCCTGGAAGAC
Source organism: Microglena sp. YARC (assembly GCA_022414725.1). Lineage (NCBI taxonomy): Eukaryota > Viridiplantae > Chlorophyta > Chlorophyceae > Chlamydomonadales > Chlamydomonadaceae > Microglena > Microglena sp. YARC. The sequence continues at coordinate 19,565 of JAJSRW010001948.1, read as the reverse complement.
GCGACCCCTCCCCTCGCTGCTGCTCAACTGGGACAGACTGCACCTCCAGCAAGTCCCCCCCCCCCCCCCCCCCCCCCCCCCCCCCCGTCACTCCACCACCCATGCACAGATCCATCTACCATGGGCGCCTGGAAGGACGCGACCCCTCCCCTTGCTGCTGGCCTCAACTGGGACTGACTGCACCAAGCAAGTCTCTCTCCCCCCCCCCCCCCCCCACCCCCGGTCACTCCCCACCACCCACCCACAACTGGCTTCTGCACCACCACCACCACCACCACCACCACACACCACCACCACCTTCACTAAACCCCCCCCCCCCCCCCCTCACCCCCTCCTCACCCCCTCACCCCTCCCAATCCCCCCACCACCCCACCACCTCCACCATCCACAACTACTGCACCACCACCACCCACAACTACTGCACCACCACCCATTGCACAGATCCATCTACCATGGGCGCCTGGAAGGACGCGACCCCTCCCCTCGCTGTTGCTCAACTGGGACAGACTGCACCAGCAAGTACCCTGGCAAGCGATTCGCTTTCGTCACCTCCATCAGAAGCAATGAGTATCTGCCACTGCTGAAGGTGGGATGGGGAAAAAAAAAAAAAAAAAGACTGGAAAAAGGAACAACAATAAAATACAGATAAAAAATAATAAAACAAAAATAAAATAGTGAAAATTAAGTAATACAATAAAATAATAAAAAGTGCAATACAATAAATATGCATACAAATATCGCCCATCAGAAGCAACGAGTATCTGCCACTGTTGAAGGTGAGATTGTGGAAATAATAAATTAAAAATAATAGCAATAAAATAATAAAACAATATAGTAATAAAAATACATTATCTAAATAACATTATGATATTTATTGAAATAAATCACAAACAAATAATATATATATATAAATATAAGTAAAATTCTGGCCGAATTCACTGATCCCCCATTTGAATGCCTCCCCTAGCCTGCCCTCCCCCCTTCCCTAAACCCAACACCCTGGTGTGGTGATGACGGTCCCGGGTGATCTGATGCCAAGTATGACGAAGAGCCAAATTTGGTTTTTGCCAAATGTGTCCCTAAACTGCCCAACCTACACCCAAACCCAAACTTCCCAACCTAACCCAAACCCAAACTCCCAACCTACGACCCAAACCCAAACTCCCCCACCTAACCCAAACCCATACTCCCAACCTAACCCAGCACCAAACTAACCCAAACCCAAACTCCCAACCTAACCCAACCCAACTCCCAACCTAACCCAAACCCATACTGGCCCAACCTAACCCAACCCAAACTTCCCCAACCTAACCCAAACGAACCATACTCCCAACCTAACCCAAACCCAATTCCCAGAACCTAAATCCAAACCCAAATTCCCAACCTAACCCCAAGCCCAAACTCACAAACCCCCAAGCCTAAATCCTAATTGTTCATTCCCACCACCCGCCCCGCCAGTGATTTGTTTTTTAAATCGGAAAGTGGGTTTCTTCTAGCTTGATGGTTCTGGGCCTCCTCCAGGGACAGCGTTTTAGTGCTTTCTGTAGCTTTCTGTAGCTTTTTAGGTCCATTGAGGGCACACACACACAAAAAAATACAGCGTAAATTTCGCAAAAACGGGGTCAAAACTAGCGATTGCTATATATAGCGGAAATACAAATCCCTGCAACCCGCCCCACCTGGCCCACCAGGAGCTCCACTGCTCAGGAAAGAAGACCAACCCCAATCACGTGGTGTTCACCTCTTAGTGATGACGGTCCCCGCCGATCTAAATGCCAAATATGACATACCCCCGCCCCCCCAATCACCACTCCAACGACACCCCCACACCCCATTCCCAACCACCCCACCCCAGTCCCACCACGCCCCACCTGCCCACCAGGAGCTCCACTGCTCAGTAAAGAAGACCAACCCAAACAAGCCCTCTCAGTGATTTGATGATCCTGGCTGACCCAATGTCAAATATGACCTAAAACTCCGCCACCTACACCCCCACCCCACCCCACCCCACCCCACCTACCACCCACCCCACCCCACCACCCACACCCACCACCACCCCACCCAACCCACCCCACCCCACCCCACCCCCCCACACCCCACCCCACCCCCCACCCACCCACCCACCCCCACCCCACCCACCACCCTACCCTACCCCACCCTACCCCACCCACCACCCCACCCCACCCCCACCAACCACCACCCCACCCCACCACCCCACCCACCCCACCCCCCCGCCACGCCCACCCACCCCACCCCGCCCCACCTGCTCACCAGGAATCTCCAACTGCTCAGTAAAGAAGACCAACCCAAACACAGCCCCTGTCAGTGATGAATGTCCTGGGTGATCTACTGCCAAATATGACACAGCCCCCCCCACGACCATCACCACACACCACCACCACCACCACCGACCCACCACACACCACCACCACCACCAACCACCCGCCCCAACCCACCCCGCCCCACCTGCCCACCAGGAACTCCACTGCTCAGTAAAGAAGACCAAACCAAACACACACCTCTTTGTGATGACCGTCGCGGGTGATCTACTGCCAAATATGACATAGCCCCCACCCACCCACGCCACCACCCCCACCCCCCACCCAACCCACCACCACCCGGCCCCGCCAGCCCCATTCACCGGCCCCACTGCCCACCAGGAGCTCCACTGCTCAGTAAAGAAGACCAACCCAAAACTATGTCACCACCGCACCTCTTCGTGATGACCGTCGCGGGTGATACTACTGCCAAATATGACATAGCCCCCACCCACGCGCTCCCCACCCCGCCCACCCCCACCCCCACCCCCACCCGACCACCACCACCCACCCCGGCCCGCCCCAACTGGCTCACCAGGATCTCCACTGCTCAGTAAAGAAGACCAACCAACCCAAACCGCCCCTGCTGGTGATGACTGCCGCGGGTGATCTAATGCCAAATATGACATAGCCCCCCCCCCCACCACCCCCACCACCCCACCACCCCCACCAGCACTCAACCCGAACCCACCCGCCCCACCTGCCCACCAGGAAGCTCCACTGCTCATTAAAGAAGACCAACCCAAACATGCCCCTGTCAGTGGATGAATTTCCTGGGTGATCTACTGCCAAATATGACACAGCCCCCCCCACCCCCACCCCACCCCCACCCCCACCCCCCCCACCACCACCACCCACGCCGCTCCCACCTGCCCACCAGGAGCTCCACTGCTCAGTAAAGAAGACCAACCCAAACACGCCCCTGTCAGTGATGAATGTCCTGGGTGATCTACTGCCAAAATATGGCACAGCCCCCCCCCCCCCACCCCCCCGGACCCCACCACGCACACACCACCACCACCACCCACCACCAACCACCACCACCCCACCCCGCGCCCACCTGCCACCAGGAGCTCCACTGCTCAGTAAGAAGACCAAACCAAAACACACACCCTTTCGTGATGACTGTCGCAGGGTGATCTACTGCTAATATGACATAGCCCCACCCACCCACCCACCCCCAACCACCCCCAACCCAAACCACCCCACCCACCCTGCCCCAACCCACCCCGCCCCCAACGGCTCACCAGGGATCTCCACTGCTCAGTAAAGAAGACCACCAAACAGCCCCTGTTGGTGATGACCGTCGCGGGTGATCTAATGCCAAATAATGACATGACCCCCCCCCCCCCCCCCCCCCCACCACACCACCACCACCACCCACGCACCAACTCCACCCACCCACCCCGCCCTGCCCCACCATCCCACCAGGAGCTCCTCTGCTCAGTAAAAGAAAGACCAACCCAAAGCACGCCCCTGCTGGTGATGACTGTCGCAGGTGATAATAATGCCAAAAAATATGACATACCCCCACCACCACACCACGCACCACCACCACCACCACCACCAACCACCACCACACCACTTCCCACCCACCCCGCCCTGCCCCACCTGCCCACCAGGAGCTCCTCTGCTCAGTAAAGAGAAGACCACACCCAAACACGCCCCTGCTGGTGATGACTGTCGCGGGTGACCTACTACCAAATATGACATAGCCCCCCCCCCCAACCACCACCACCAACCACCACCACCCAACCCAACCCAACCCGCCCCACCTGCCCACCAGGAGCTCCACTGCTCAGTAAAGAAGACCAACCCAAACACGCCCCTGCTGGTGATGACTGTCGCGGGTGACCTACTACCCAAATATGACATAGCCCCCCCCAACCCCCACCACCACCACCAACCACCACCACCACCACCCACCACCACCCACCACCCAACCGCGCCCGCCGCCACCATCCCACCAGGAGCTCCACTTGCTCAGTAAAGAAGGACCAACCCAAACACGCCCCTGCTGGTGATGACTGTCGCGGGGTGACCTAACTAACAAATATGACATAGCCCCCCCCCCGCCCAACCACCACCACCAACCACCACCCACCACGCCCCCAACGCCGCCCCGCCCCGCCCCACCATCGCCACCAGGAGCTCCACTGCTTCAGTAAAGGAAGACCAACCCAAACACGCCCCTGCTGGTATGACTGTCGCGGGTGACCTACTACCCCAAAGTGCGACAGAGGCCGTGATCAAACTGATCGGCGCAAACAACGTCCTTGAGATAGAGGACATACGCTACAGGAACAAATATAAAAGCCGGTATGTTTTTCTATTTTTTGAACAAACAGGAACTAATTAGTATAGACCTCATCAAAAAAAAAAAGGGGTCTCTGTCTAGGTTTGATATTGTACCGGTCCCCATCATTTATCGTTGGCTCTGATCGGTTGTTTTTAAAGGAGTGTACTGGTTAATTATTAGTGTATGATTTATTATTATTATGTTATTTTAATTAAATTTACAATATGTCCTTGAGATATGGGGACATACGCTACAGGAACGCCGTGCATGTGGCAGCTGGTATGTCTTTTTCTATTTTTTCAACAAACAGAAACTAATTAGTGCACCTCAAATCCTAAAAAAAGTGTTTCTGTCTAGTTTGTCGATATTGTAACCGGTCCCCATCATTATCGTTGCTTGTCTGATTGGCGCAAGCACATCCTCGAGATACGTGAGGACATACGCTACAGGAACAAATATAAAAGCCGGTATGTTTTTTGTGTTAAGGAATGTAATGGTTATTATTATGTATGATTTATTATTATTATATTCTTTTTAATTAAATTTACAATATGTCCTTGAGATATGGGACATAAGCTACAGGAACGCCTATGGCAGCTGGTATGGCTTTTTCTATTTTTTCAACAAAACAGAAACTAATTAGTGCACCTCAAATCCTAAAAAAAAAGTGTCTCTGGTCTAGGTTTGTCAATATTGTAGCCAGAGGGTCCCCATCATTATCGTTGAATCTGATGGGGCGCAAGCAACATCCGAATAGGGGTGGGACATACGCTACAGGAACGCAAAAAAAGCCGTGTTTTTTGTTTTCATTTTTAAAAGGAGTGTACTGGTTATTATTATGTTATGATTATATTTATTATTTATAATTAAATGTACAATATGTCCTTGAGATAGCTGGGACATACGCCACAGGAACGCCCTATCGCAGTCGCCGGTATGGTCACTTTTCTTCTTTTTTTTCAAGGATTCAATTTTTAAAGGAATGCACTGGTATTTATTATCAGTATATATCGAATATGAAATTTATTAGTATATTATTTATAATTAAATTGCATACACGGATATGTCCTTGAAGTATATGGGACATCGCTACAGGAACGCCTATGCAGCGTGGTATGACTTTTTATATTTTTAACTTAATGCAAATCAACGTACTGTATGTTTTTAGTTTCCAAAGGAGTGTACTGGTTATTATCATTTATTATTTATTATTTATAATTATTTGACAATAAATCCTTGAGATAGAGGTCATACGCTACAGGAACGCCTATCGCAGTGGGTATGACCTTATCTATTTTTAAACTAACCATAACTTACTTAGCCTGTTGTTTTGTGGGTTTCAAAGGAGTGTACTGGGTATTATTAATTTACGTTTTTATTATTATTTTATTTTTTAATTATTTTACTACGTGTCCTTGAGGTAGAGGACATTCGCTGCAGGAACGCCTATCGCAGCCGGTATGATTTTTTGTTTTAAAGGGCAGGAACGCCTATCGTAGCCAGTACGATTGTTTAAAAAAAAGGCAGGAACGCCTATCGGGGGCAGCGCCGGTACCCGCGCCTACGATTGTTTAAAAAAAAGGCAGGATAACGCCTATCGCAGCCGGTACGATTGTTTAAAAAAAAGGCAGGAAAATGCCTCTATCGCAGCCGGTACGGGGATTTGTTTAAAAAAAAAGGCAGGAACGCCTATCGGGCAGGTGCCGGTAACGAACGGGATTCCGGTTTAAAAAAAAGGGGCAGGAACGCCTATCGCTGAGCCGAAAGCCGGTACGAAGGGCCGGGCCCTTGCTTGGCCGCCGGGGACGATTGTTTAAAAAAAAGGCAGGAACGCCTATCGCAGCCGGTACGATTGTTTAAAAAAAAGGCAGGACGGACGGAGCCTATCGACAGCCGGTACGGATGGGTTTTGTTTTAAATGGCAGGGAACGAGCCTATCGCAGCCGGTACGAGTTTTGGGCTGTAGTCTCGCCCTTCTGGGGGCCGCGGGAGCCCCCAGTGCTTACCCATTTGTCCGTCCGGGGACCATCCATCCAACCATCCGTCTGACCGCGATGAAGCCCGACACGTCAGGCCAAGCCTCGTAACTAACGAACGCTTCCGTTGCCATACCTGTCGCTGCCGACCCTCGCGGATCACTCTCCGCCAGGTTGTTTTAGGGGGCGTCGCAGGCGACCCGCCGCTGGGGCATCGACCTTCAGGGTTTGTTTTAAAAGGAGTGTATAAAGGAGGAGATTTACTGGGTTATTATGTTTTTAGTTATTATTATATCTATTTATAATTATTTCACAGTAGCACCCATCCTTGAGATAGAAGCACATACGCTACAGGAAACGCCTGTCGCAGCCGGTGTGACTTTCTATTTTTTTTAAACAAACATAAGGGTACGGTATGGTTATTGTTTTTTAACGGAATATACTGCTGGTTATTATTATTTATAATTATTGTTTATTATTACATTATTTGTAATTATGTTCACAATACATCCTTGAGATAGGAGAGGACATACGCTACAGAAACGCCTGTCGCAGCGCCGTATGGCTTCTGTTTTTAAAGGAATGCAACTGGTTATTATTATAGTATGATTTATAATTATATATTTTATAATTAATTTTACAATATGTCCTTGAGATATGGGACATACGCTACAGGAGCGCCTATCGCTTATCGGGTAACACAACTTTTTATATTTTCTTAAAAATAAAATGTAATGTGTAAACGTACATACTGTGTAACCGGTCCCCATAATTAGTGTACACTCACTCTCACACACACACACACAGCACACACACACACACAACGCACAAAAACACAGAGCACACTCACTCTCTCACACACACACACACACACACATACACACATACACACAACACACACACACACACACACACCACACACACACACACAAACACACACACATCTAACACACAGTACACACACACACACTCACACACACACACACGAAGTGGGGGAGGGCACACACATATAACACAACACACACACACACACACACACACACACAAACACACACACACTACACACACACACAGGGGGGCACACACACACACAGTCACACTACACACACACACACACACTCACCCACACACTCACACACATGAATACACTCACACTAACACACACAACACACACCACACACACACAACTAACACACGACACAACAACGCATGGGGTAACACCTAACACACACACACACACAACACCCACACACAACATAGATGACACAACACACACACACACACACACACACACACACACACACGACGGGGGCATAGTGGAGGACACACACACAGCACAACACACACACACAACACACACACACTACACACACACACACACACACACACACACACACACACATAGCACACACACAGGGTGCGCCAAACACACACACACGCACACACACACACACTCGAACACACACACACACACACACACACACACACAACACACACACAAGCGTGACAACACACAACACACACACACAAAACACACACACACTAACACACACACACACACACACATCCACCACACACACACACACACACTTACTCACTCACTCACGTCAACTCACACTCACTCACTCACTCACTCACTCGACTCACTCACTCACGGTCCCCTCGGCCACGGGGCTCGACACACACGGAACCACAAACGGCACACACATTCTCAAACACTCTCACACACACACTCACGTGCTCATACTCTCGCACAATCAGGGGGGCCGCCCAACCCCACTCCAACCCTTACCCCGACCCCACCCCACCCCACCCCAGCTTCGCCTCGAATTGTATCAAGCTGCGATTGTGGAAACTGACAGATTTTTTGGTGTGGCTGGATGTCCACACATGGTCACATAAACACACACCTACCCCCCCCCACACACACACAAACTCTCAAACACTCACGACCCACGTACTCTCACACACACACTCTCACATAGGCCCCACACTCACACTGGGGATGTGTCCCCACCCCACCCCACCCCAGCTTCGCCTTGAATTGGATCATGCTGCGATTGTGGAAATGATGGCTTTTTTATATTGGACGGTCTGTTGTGTCTGAACATTCACACACACACATAAACATCACATGCAGCCCCCCAGGCCCCCCCACACACAAACTCTCTAACACTTTCACACTGCCCACGTACTCTCACACACACACTCTCACATACCCACACTCACAACTCGCACCCACGTACTCTCATCGACACACACACTCGCACACACCCACAACACTCACGCGGACTCACACCCACGTACTCTCACACACACAGGTCGCATCGCTGCACTCTCACATACCCACACTCACACTAATCGCACCCACGTGTCCTCTCACACAACACACTCTCACATACCCACACTCACCCATCCCCACCCCCACCCCACACCCACCCCAGCTTCGCCTTGAATTGGATCAAGCTGCGATTTGGAGAGCGCTATAAATTTTGTAAATTGCATGATGTGATGCTATAATCCCATATTTTGCATCAGATGCACTCACTCGCTCACATTCTCACACACACTCACACTTCCACCCCCACCCCCCTCCCCACCCAGCTTCGCTTGAATTGGATCAAGCTGCGAATTGTGGAACATGACGGAGCTTTGGGACGGTTTTTGGTGTGGTTGGACACAGACATGACAGTGCTGGACAACTTAGAGCACTTGTTCCAGTTTCCCACAGCCTATGCCGCCAACCTGTTCCCGATTATGAACAAGCGACGCACACACCTGTAAGTGGCTTAACAACTAGGGGGGCTGTGTGTGGGTGGGTGAGGGGGGGGGGGGGGGGGGGGGGGGGGGTATGTGTGTGCGTATAAAGTGTGTGTATGTGTGTCCATACGTGTGTGTGTATGTTTGTGTGTGTGAGAGTGTGTGTGTGTGTTCCATCAGCGAGTGTGTGTATGTGTGTTGCGTGTGCGTATAAGTGTGTGTATGTGTGTCCATCCATGCGTGTGTGTATGTGTGTCCATGCGTGTGTGTGTGTGTGTTGTGTGTGTGTGAGAGTGAGGGTTGTGTGTGTGTGGGGGGGTGTTTGTGTGTGGGGGTGTATGTGTGTGTGTGGCTAGACACAGACATGACCAGTGCTGGACAACTTAGAGGCACTTTTTCAGTTTCCCAGGGGCCTATGACCGCCACCCCCGACATGAGCAAGCCGACACACACTGTAAGTGGCTAACAACTAGGGTGGTGTGGGTGTGGGCGGGTGGGTGGGTGTAGGTGTGGGGGGGGGCGTGTGGTGTGGGGGGGGTGTTTTGTGTGTGTGTGTGTGTGTGGTGGGGTGGGTGGGTGCGTGGGGTAAAGTGTGGGTGGGTGGGGTAAGTGTTAACATCTTAACCTTGATTCTAGGGCTAGCACACAGAGACCAACTTTTTAAAGAGCAGACACACACACAGACACACACACACACAACTTTCCGTGGATTGCCTTGCAGGGGGCACCCATAGGGTGACCCCCCCCCCCCCCCACGCCACCCACCCACACACACACAACGCGCGCACACATACACACTTACACACCTAACCCAACCCTTCCTGTTGCCTCGCAGGGGCAACCCTTAGGGCGACACCAAGGCGGTCTATTCTTCGTGTGACCCAATGCCCCACGATCAAAATCAATCAATGTGTCTCTCTCTCTGTTTCACCCCCCCCCGCCCCCCCCCCCCCACACACACACACACCTTCCTGACGCCTTGCAGGGAGCATCCCTTAGGGCGACCCCCCACCCCCACCCCACGCACACGCACCCACCCCCGCCACCCCCCTCCCACCCCTTCCTGTTGCCTGTGCAGGGGGCACCGACCTTAAGGGCGACCCCCCCCCCCCCCCCACTTCCCCCCCCCCCCCGACACACACAGCCCACAAGCACACACATACACTCACACACACACGCCACATACCCCCCCCACCCCACCGCCCCGCACCCAACCCTTTCTGTTGCCTTGCAGGGGGACACCCCTTAAGGCGACCCAGCACCCCCAGACACACACACCCACACACATACAACCCATCCCACGCCCCACGCGACAGTTCAGGGTCCCCCCACCCCCCCACCCACCCACCACTTTCTGTTGCCTTGCCAGGGGGGCACCCCTTAAAGTGCGAACCCACACACCCACCCACACACACACCCCCCACACAGCACACACGCACCACACCACACACGCCCACACGCACCCCCCCCACAGCACACCCCCCACCCAACCCTTCCTGTTGCCATTGCAAGGGCATGCACCCCCCCCGTCCCCTTAAAAGGGGCGAACCCCCCCGCCCCCCCCCCACACACACACACCCACACGCCAACACACACACACACGCCCACACGCACCCCCACCCCCCCCCCCCACCCCCTTCCTGTTGCCTTTGCAGGGGGGCACCCCTTAAGGCGACCCCCCACCACCCACCACCACACCACCACCACCACCACCACACACGACACAATCACACACACACACACACACACGCCACACGCACCCCCCCACCCCACCTCCACCACGAACCAACCCCTTTCTGTTGCCTTGCAGGGGGGCACGGCCCTTAAGGCGAACCCCACGCACCCAGATTCCCAACGCCACTCACCACACCCACACGCCCACACACACACACGCCCACGCGACTGCACCCCCCCCCCCCCCACCCACCCTTTTCGTGTGTTGCCTTGGCAGGGGGCACCCCTTAAGGCGAACCCAACCCCACCACACACACCATTGCAGAGGTTCATAACCCACACACACACCCACACACACAACGCACAAACACCCACAACACACAACGCAGCCCCACCCCAACCCCACCCTTCCTGTTGCCTTGAAGGGGCACCCATTAAGGCGACCCCCCCCCCCCCCGCCACCACACACACACAACCACACGCACACCCACCCACACATACACGCACTCCCCCCACCCCACCCCCCACCGCCTTCCTGTTTGCCTTGCAGGGGCACCCCTTAAGGCGACCCCCACCCCCCACCAAACCACCACCACCACACACACACACACACACACACGCCCACATCCGCACCCCCCACCCACCCACCCACCAACCCTTTCTGTTGCCCTTGCAGGGGGGCACCCCTTAAGGCGAAACCCCAACCCACCCACACCCACACACACACACACACACACACACACCACACACACACACGCCCCCCCACCCACCCCCCCACCCCTTTCCTGTTGCCTGCAAGGGGCACCCTAAGGCGACCCTCCCCCCAACACACAACACACATACCCACGACGCAACACACACCCACACACAACAACGCACAACCCCACCCCCACCCCAACCCCTTCCTGTTGCCTTTGCAGGGCACCCTTAAGGCGAACCCCCCCCCCCCCCCCCACACACACACACAACACACACACACACACGCACAAAACACACACCACACACGCACTACGCACCAACCCCACCCACCCATTCCCACCCTTTCTGTTGCCTTGCAGGGGGGCACCCCTTAAGGCGAGCCCCCCCCCCCCCCCCCCCCCCACACACAACACACACGCACACACACACCCCCACACATCGCAACCCACGACCCACCACCCCACACCACCCACCACCTTTCCTTTGCTTGCAAGGGGCACCCCTTAAGGCGAACCCACCCCCACCCCCCCACACCCCCCACACACGCTGACACACACACACACACAACACGCACCTGCACACACACACACCACACACGCACCCCCCCACACCCACCCACCCACCCTTCCTGTTGCCTTGCAGGGGGCACCCCTTAAGAGGCGAACCAAACACAGCCCACACCACACACACACACACACACACACACACAACACACCCACACACACAGGGACGCCCACCTGCACACACTACACATACACCACCACTCCCACCCACCCACACGCACACACGCACACACCAACACGCACACATGCACACACGCCCCCCTCCCCCCCACACACACACACCCCAACCCTCTGCTGGTTGCCTTGCAGGGGCACCCCTTAAGGCGACCCACACGGGCCCCACCCCCCACACCACCCACACACGCACACACACACACATACACAACCACCCACCACCCACACGCACACACGCACAACAACCCACACGCAACATGCACACACGCCCCACCCCCCCCCCCCCCCCCCCACACACACACCAACCTCTCTGTTGCCTTGCAGGGGGCACCCCTTTAAGGCGACCCACACACACACACACACACACACACACACACACGCACAACACACACCCATACACCCCACCCCACCCAGCCCCACCGCACACACGCACACACCCACGCACAACATGCCACTACGACCCCCCCCCCCAACACCACACAACCCTCTCTGTTGCCTTGCAGGGGGCACCCCTTAAGGCGAACCACGCACACCCACACACCAACCAACACACACACAACGCACAACACACATTACAAACACCACCCCACCCACCCACAACGCACACACGCACCCACCCACCGCACACAATGCACACACGCCACCCCCCCCCACACACACACAACACTCCCACCCTCTCTGTTGCTTCAGGGGCAACCCCTTAGGGCGGACCCAAGGCGGCTATTCTTCGTGCGACCGCTGCCCGCAATCCTGATCACACATGCCTCAAAAGCTCATCAATGAAGCACTCCAGCTTGCAGTTTTCAAACGTAAGCTGGTGTGGGTGTGGGTGGGTGGGTGGATGTGGGGGGGAGGCTTGACAAGGGAGGTGTGGGTGGGTGGTGGGTGGGGGTGGGTGGGGGTGGGCGGGTGACTGAGCACTCCAGCTTGCAGTTCAAACATAAGCTTGGTGTGGTGGGTGTGGGTGGGTGGGTGTGGGTGGGGAGGCTTGACATGGAGGTTGTGGGGTTGGGTGGGTGACGGAGGGGCATTGAATGAAAGCTGACAGCAACACGGTAAGCTTGATGTGGGTGGGTGTGGGTGAGACGGGAGGTGCGGTGTGGTGTAATGGATGTTGGGTGTGAGGTTTGGTTAGGGAGGTGGTGGGTGTGAGCTGGCAGGGAGGTGTGGGTGGGTGTGGGTTTGAGGCTTGGGAAGAGGTTTGGGTGTCAGGCTTGGCAGGGAGGTGTGGGTGGGTGTGGTTTGAAGGCCTTTGGGAGAGAGGTTTGGGTGTGTGGGTGACGGAAGGGGCATTGCAATAAAGCTTGACAGCAAACGGATAAAGCTTGGTGGGGGTGGGTGGGTGGAATGTGGGTGGGTTGGGTGGGTGAATGTGGGTGGGTGAATGTGGTGGGTGTGGGTGGGGTGGGTGGGTGTGGGTGGGTGAATGTGGTGGGTGGGTGCGGTGTGGGTGGGTGATGTGTGGGTGTGGGTGGTTGGGTTGGGTGCGGGTGGGTGAATGTGGGTGGTGTGGGTGGGTGGGTGGGTGGGTGAAATGTGGGTGGGTGTGGGGTGGGGTGAATGTGGGTGGGTGGGTGAATGTGGGTGGGGTGTTGGTGGGTGAATGTGGGTGGTGTGGGGTGGTGAATGTGGTGGGTGTGGGTGGGTGAAATGTGGGTGGGTGTGGGGTGGGTGAATTGTGGGTGGTGGGTGTGGGTGGGTGAATGTGGTTGGGAGGCTTTGACATGGAGGTGTGGTGTGTGGGTGAACAGAAGGGGCATTGCAATAAAGCTGACAGCAACGGGAATAAAGCTTGGTGGGGTGGGTGGGGGTGGGTGGTGAATGTGGTGGGTGTGGGTGGGTGAATGGGTGGGTGGGTGTGGGTGGGTGGGTGTGGGTGGGAAGGCTTGACGTGGAGGTGGGTGGGGGTGTGTGGGTTGAACGGAAAGGGGCATTGCAATAAAGCTGACAAGCAACGGGATAAGCTGGTAGTGATTTGTTTTCAAATCTGAAAGTGGGGTTACTTCTAGCTTAATGGTTTTGGGCCCTCCTCCAGGGACAGCGTTTTAGTGCTTTCTGTAGTATTTATAGTTATTTTGTAGTTTGCAGGGCCAATTGAGGGCAACAAACCAAAAAAAGTTTTGGGGTTTTTTTTTGTAAGCTTTTTTTTACCTTTTTATGCGTAGCCTGCCGGTAGCGAAAAAATTGAAAAAATTGAAAATTAGAACATCCAAGTAAGTCACACTGCCGGGGACAGTTGGACCCTACTAAGGACGTTGGTTTTAATCGACACCAAGTTCGTAAGCTCACCTTGCTCGAGGTTGGCAACGAGGCTAGAACCAGTCACATTTTCATAAGTTGAGGCCACTGTGAGAACCAAAACGCTCCCGACGGGGTTCGAACTCGGGCATCTCTTCGATCAAGGTCGATACCCTAACTACCGGTAGCGATAATTTTGCTAAAGCAGAGTCAAAACTAGCGATCGCTATATATAGCAGAAATAATAATCAATGAAGCTTGGTGTGGGTGGGTGTGAGTGAGAAGGGGGTGCGGGTGTGTATGGATGTGGATGTGAGGTTTGTCAGGGAGGTGTGGGTGTGAGGCTTGGTAGGGAAGGTGTGGTGTGGAAGCTTCAAACATAAGGCTGGTGTGGGTGTGAGGCTTAGTGTGAGGCTTCAAACATAAGGGAGGTGTGGGTGTGAGGCTTGGGTGGTGAGGCTGGCAGCCTGAATGGGGAACCTGGTGGGCGTCTTGGCATGGGGAAACAGATATTTTGGTGTGAGGCTTGGCAGCCTGGTGGGGAGCCTGGTTGGGCGTCTGGCATGGGGAAACAGATATTTTGGTGTGAAGGCTTGGCCAGCTGGTGGGGAAGCCTGGTGGGGAGCCTGGTGGGCTCTTGGCATGGGAAACAGAATTTTGGTGTGAAGGCTTGGCAGCCTGGTGGGGAGCCTGGTGGGGGAGCCTGGTGGGCGTCTTGGCAATGGGGAAACAATATTTTTGGTGTGAGGCTTGGCAGCCTGGTGGGGAGCCTGGTGGGGAGCCTGGTGGGCGTCTTGGCATGGGGAAACAGATATTTTGGTGTGAGGCTTGGCAGAGGGAAGACGAATAGTCCCGGTGGGAGCCCTGGGTTTAAATGACTGTTTGTGTCTATACTGGTGGGGAGGAGGATGCAATTAAGAGGTGGGTGGGTGGGTGGGTTTGTGGGTGTGTGTGTGGGGGGGGGGGGCGGGGGGGGGGAAGGGGGCCTAGACATCAACGGCAACGGAACGGGACGGGAATCAAGAAACGAGATGGAGACTAGAAGTGTATTTGTATACTAAGTGGGGTGGAGGGTGGAAATGGGGGTTGAACATAAAGATGCCCATATCATAAACAACGAAACGACTCTGAAACCACTTCTCCTCAACACTCGAACAACCACGTCTCAACCATACTGACATAAAGATGTGCCGATTGCCATTTGCACAGTCATCTCCATCCTCCACCTTCCTCAACACTTCCAACAACCACTTCCTCAAACCAATATACTGACACAGAAGATGTGATCGATTGCTATTGCAAGAGTGCATCCGCGGAGCAAAGCTTTTCTTTTGATTGGTGAGTTGGTTTGGGTTGGTTGGTTTGGTTGGTTGGTGTTGTTTGTGTCGATCACATTGTTGTAATTAACGTTTTGAGGTTGTTTTTCGTATTACATATGTTGTTGGGGTGTGTATTAGTGATTTTTGATTTGCAGAGTACATCGGTGCGGATGCATATAGGCTTGTCGTTGATTGGTGAGTTGTTGGTTGTTTGTTGGTTGGTGTTTTTGTGTCGGCCGTCTAGTCTTTCGCTTGATTGGTGAGGTTGGTTGTTGGTTGGTGTTTGTGTCGGCCGTCTAGTCTTTCTTTGATTGGTGAGTTGGTTGGTTGGTTGATTGGTGAGTGGTTGGTTGGTTGGTTGATTGGTAGTTGGTTGGTTGGTTGGTGATTGGTGAGTTGGTTGGTTTGGGGTTTGTTTGGTGATGTGTCGGCGGTCTAGTCTTTAAAATGTTAGGGTCGTATTCATCTTCCCTGGAAATAGGCCAAGAGGCATGTTGCATACAAATGGTGGCTGTTAGGGAGGACCCAGCAAAGGGGACTCAATAACATTTTTTCTAAGCTTTCTTAATTGGTGAGTGAGTCGTCCATCTGTTCGTTTACAATTTGTTGGGTTGGTATTCATGGTCCCTGGAGTAGGCCAAGAGGCTGTTGCACACATGGTGGCTGTAGGGAGACCTAAACACATACTTACACAAACACATTCACTGAGACACCTGGATTGTAACATTTAAAAATGTATTTTTATATTTATAAAAATAACTTCATTTTTTTTAAGAATAATAAGTTTTCTCCGTAGCTACAACTACTATAATAACTATTTACTGTATATTGAATTTTTTATTGCTTGAATTTGTAAAACATACACACATACAAAGAGAAACTCACCTCAAAGATCAGTCAGGCGTTTGGGCATGGGTGTAGCAAATGGTGGCTGTAGGGAGGCAAAGGGACCCATAACTATTTTTTTTTTAAAGCTTTCTTGATTGGCGAGTGAGTTGGCCACATGGTGACATGGCCGTTAACGATTTATTGGGGTGTTTCAGGGTACTTCAATGAAACCAAAATTGGCCAGCGCTTTAGCGCACTTGAAACAAAAAACTGGCGCTTATGTAGTGCAAAAAAGCGCAAACAGTGCTTTGCAGGCCCCCAGGGGTTGCAAAAAAACTGCGCTTAAAAGTGCAAGGGGGTCCAAAAGTCAGCGCTTCCAAAGCGCAAAAGCGCGGCGCTTGAATGCCCTGGTCACCCACCCCAGACTGAAGACCCTAAAGAGGAGCCCTTGCTGAAAAGCGTTTTTTTAACGCCACACCGCCCCCGCCCCCCGCCCCTCCCCACCCCACACACCCCAGGCTAAAAAGACCGCCCTATAAGGCATTTAAAGCACGCGCTTTGAATTACCCTGGTTGTAATTATGGGCGGGCTCCCGCAGAGTTACCCATTTGTCCCGTCTGTTGCGACCAACCAACCGATCCGACATTCCAATCGTCTGACTGAGACGAAGCCTGACCACGAACAGCTAACGGTCTCGTAACTAATTCGCTTCCGTTTGCCACCTGTTGCTCCATCCGCGAACACCTCTCCGTCAATTTTGAACGTCGCTTGCGACACTGCAATAGAACTTGTTATTAGCTTTCTTGGATGGTTGAAGTGAGTCGCCATCTGGTTGCTTACATTTGGTTGGTTGTTGATTGGTGAGTTTGGTTGTTGATTGGTGAGTTGGTTGGTTGGTGAGTTGGTTGGTTGATTGGTGAGTTGGTTGGTTGATTGGTGAGTTGGTTGGTTGGTTGGATTTGGTGAGTTGGTTGTTGGTTTGATTGGTGAGTTGGTTGGTTGATTGGTGAGTGAGTCGGCCATCTGGTTGCTTACAATTTGTTGGGGGTTGTATTCATTTTTTGGCGAAGCCCCCCCTCCTGGGGGGCGGGAGCCCCCAGGGTTACCCATGTGTCCGTTTGTGCAACCTAAAAATTGAAGCCTGACACGTCAGCCAGCTGTTGAGTAACTAACTGGATTCGGTTCAGCTCCCAGTCTGTTTGCCAAACCTGTCGTTCAGTTACAAACACACTCCGCCAATTTTTGTGCCCGCTTAGCGACGCTGTAATAGGCTTTTTAATTTACATGATCTGTTGGGGGGATATTAGTTTTTTCACTGTTGCTTACCTACCTACCTACCTACCTACCTACTACCTGCCTGCCTACCTAACCTACCTACACTACCTACCTACCTACCTACCTAAACCTGCCTACCTACCTACACTACCTACCTGCCTACCTACTACCTACCTACCTACCTACCTACTTACCTACCTACTGCCTAACCTACCTACCTACCCACCTACCTTAAACCTAAACCCCCCCCCCTACTACCTATCTGCCTACCTACTACCTAGCCTACCTACCTACCTACCTTACCTACCTGCCTAAACCTAACTACCTACCACCCTACCCACCTACCACCTCCTACCTACCTACCTGCCATACTATCCTACCTAACCTACCTACCTCCTACCGTGCCCTACCCACCTACCTGGCCTACCTACCTACCTACCTAACTACCTGCCTGCCTACCTACCTACCTACCTACCTACCTACCTACCTACCTAACCTACTACCTACCTACCTACCTGCCTACCTACCTGCCTACCTACTGCCACCTACCTGCCTGCCTACCTACCTACCCTGCCTACCTGCCAACCTACCCTGCCTGCCTACCTACCTACCGCCTGCTACCTACCTACCTACCTGCCTACATAACTTACCTACCTTTCCTACCTACCTACCCTACCTACCTACCTACTTACCTACCTACTACTTACCAACCTGCCTACCTAACCCTAACCTACCTACACTACCTACCCTACCGTACTACCTACCTACCTACCTACCTAACTGCCTACCTACCTACCTACCTACTAGCCTACCTACTACCCTACCTACCTACCTACTACCTACCTCCTACCTACCTACCTATCTTCCTGCCTGCCTGCACCACACACACATACGCCCCTCCCCTCACACCTCACACCCTCCTCCCTCCTCTCTCCCTCCTTCCCACCTCTGCCCCCCACCCACCCCCGTGCCACAAATTGCTGTTTGGCGGCGCCGCCACCACCTGCCTGGGGGGTTGGAGCCCACAGGTTCATCCAGTTCGTCAGACTGTCGCGACCGACCAACCCACCTAACCCACCAGACCAACCCAGCCCACACACCGACCCCACACCCACCACCGACCCACCCACACACCCACCGACCCACCCACAACCCACACACACACCCCACACAACAACCACGCACCAACACACAAGACCACTTGTAGTCCTGAGAAGGCACCTGTGTCAACTAACTATGTTGTAACTACCTGGCTTCGGTCCGCTCGTTCCGTTTGCCAACTCCTCCCCCCCAATTTTCCGCGTCGCTTGCTGCCTAGGACTTGTTTCGTTTAATTTTGGGATTTTCGTTTCGTTTTTTTAATTTTGAATTTTCGTTTTGAAAATATTCCGCTTGCTGCTAGGACTTGTTTTCATTTTGAGCTTTTTCAAATTGAAAGTAGG